>JAQIWG010009382.1:0-10701 GCA_034695025.1 Chamaedrilus cognettii
AATGATGTTTTTCCATCTCCGTTTGCATGACATATTCTTGGTGCGTTAAAAGTACAATATACATACATACATACATAGTTAGGGCAGTCATGTCAATGTATGTCAATGCAAAGACATCTGTGAAAACACAAGATGGATCAAGTGATCGGTTTGAGGTGAAGGTTAGACTGCATCAGGGCTTGGTGTTGAGCCCACTGTTGTTTGTGTCTGTGATGGAAGTGATTACCTGTGAGACAAGATCAGGGTTGCCATGGGAGTTGCTGTACGCAGACGACTTAGTGTTAATTGCAATGAGTGAAGAAGAATTGAAGGATAGGATTCGTAAGTGGAAAGAGTGTATGAAAGCAAAGGGCATGAGAGTGTATATCAAAAAGACGAAAGTTATAAGTTGATGCATGGAGGGAACAGTGTAGAAATCTGGAAAGTGTCCGTGTGGAGTTTGTGGAAAAGGTGTTCATGAAAATTCAATTCAATTGCGTCGACAAAATGTCCTTTGTGACATAATAGTCATAAGACAGTAATAAGACTTAGTAATAAGACATAAGGGATGGATGCATACGAGAAGTAAAGTGGAGTAAAAGCTGTTTGGTCAGTTTGAAGGCTGCGTTTGTGTGAAAAACATGCCTATTAAGGCAAGTGACCCAGATGGCTGCCAAGGAAATGAAGGTAGGGGAGAACACATTTGAAAGAGTAGAAAAGTTTTGTTACCTTGGAGACACGATTAATGCCAATGGAGGTCTAGGATCTTCATCGGTGATGAGGACAAGATATGCATGGGGAAAGTTTCAAGAAGTATTACTGTTACGGTCATCTCGTTGCGCTGACCGTGGCTATTTTAAACCTGGCCTACTTCTCTGAAATGTATGCTTATAAACCAGGCCTTTACGGTTCAATAGGTATACTGTGACTGGATAGGCCATGTAGGCGCCTGTAATGCTGAGCTCTAGGCCAGTCAAATATTGACGTTGAGGAAGAAGGATGTCTGCATGAGGGTCGTAGGGGTTAATACCAGCATGGTATAAGAATTGCCTAGAATTATTTAGTGATCTAGCGATGGAGGTTTTGTTGAAAGATGGATTTCTGTAACAGTAAATAGGCCTATCGTCTAGCATGAGATTATTTAGATCCTGCAACTCCTTGCTTCCTGTCGATGTCAACACTCGACTCGGTCGATGGTAACATTAAAACTTCAGTATTCGGGAGGTAAAACTATTTTGCTTTTTCAATTGTCTGCCGACTAGGTAGGAGGGTTTTTTGATTGGGACGGGGACTTTTGTCTGCAGTGACTAAAATTGCCTGCTTATATATTGGTGTATTTTTTTGGACTACACTGTGTTGCTCTTTATTCTCTTAATTGTTACCTTCGAATATATGTGTATTTTGACTGTCGCTGTATCACATGAAAAAATGTTATTTCTTATGATTATATTTAATTATTAGAATGCTGACTTTGTCGAAATATAGGAAAAAGAATCTGATCATTTCAAAATCAGATGGTGAGCGCAGGCCCACAATATTTTAAAATAAAGCCTAATAAATTGGAGATAGAAAATCTTGACTAAAGTTGGAAACTTTACAATCATCGGATTGGCTAACTTAAAAATTTATATCGTTGAAACTTGAAGGGAGATTATACGAAGCATGTGTAAGAAACACAGTGATATGTGGTAGTGAGACATGGGCAATGAAAGCTGTCCAGGAGGCTAGATTTGAGCGGACAGAGATAAGAATGGTGAGATGGGTGAGTGGTGTGTCATTAAAAGAGAGGACCTGAGAGCTAGAATTGGATTGGAGGCCGTGGTGGAGTTGTAGGAAGAAGCAGACTGAGATGGCTGGGACATGTTTTGAGAAGGGAACCGGATGATTGGGTGCGGAAATGCATGGATTATGAGGTGGATGAGAAATGATGTGTGGGGAGACCGGAAACGATATGGAGAAGCTTGACGGAGAAGGTTATGAAAGTGAAAGGATTGAGACGTGTGGATGCGACGGATAGGATAAGGTGGAGGGCGGGTGTGCATGGCTGCAAATGGCCCCTGCGTTAGTGGGGAATGCGACCACAAAACGTACGCGTGTGCATGTGTGGATCTAAATAGGGCCCTCTCGGGAGCCCCCCGGGTCTCCCTTGGAGAGGTTAACACTTCTACTACCTGAAGTAGGAAATTTCCGACCCGCCTACACTGCAAATTTTGTGGCGAGATCTTTGAGAATGCAAGAATGCATCGAGACAAACTTATATGTAGACCGACAGTGACACATTCTCACTTAGAGATGCAGAAAGGGTCCTAATGTAGACTATGCACTTTTTAACTGCATCAAGGAAACCTAGTACGTGACCGATAAGTAATAAACTGCCTTTTCATCAACTTAGCTGGCATGGCACACCTTAACCATAGAGTCTGTATGAAATATTTTAAGCAGTAAATATTGTAGGCTTATTTTCATGAGTTTTGGCGACCATTTTGAATTTTGGCGGCCATGTTGAATTTCAATCGTCTCCATGTTATTAAAAATGAAATCCGTTTCCCCCAAAACATAGTTTTTGACACCAATAGCGTATTTCTGTGACGTCTGGATTTGAAATAAAATGAATTTGTATTTAATGGCGGCCATCTTGGAATTTGAAAGAACCTTGGAATTTTCAAGATGTTTGCCACATTTTTGAGAATTCCACCTAGTGCACTTTTTAAGTTCATGGAGTCTATTACTCATATCCACTTTTAAACCGCGTCTCCTACGGAGTGTATACAGGTCTTCATTGCAGGGCCAGGCCTAGTAGATGAGTTGTTTGAGTTCTTTTATTTTCCTGCTGATTTCATTGATGTTGATCTGAATTAATATGAGTCGGGAGTCCTTTGGTGTCGCAGTTGTGCTTGTTTTGGCTTTGTTTTTCTCTGTTTCCGGTGTTGTTCGTTGTTTTAGAGTGAGTTGTTTTTTGGTGGTGGGTTTTGCCTTTTGGGTTGAGGTGGTGGGTTTATTGGTGGTATCGGCGCTGGTGGCTGTTGTTTTTGAGGATGTGTGTGAGGCACAGGTCCATGTTGGAGTGTATTGAGCTTTGTTGATATTTGTGCAGTTTTTGTGGAGTCAGTGAGGGGTTTGGTGGTTACATGGTATGAAGGATTGCCTGTTGGTTAATTCCTTGTTGCAAGTTGGGCATGTGAATTTTGTGTTGTCCCATGCTCGTGGCCCTGGATTGGTTTGCGCATCCCTTGCTAGAGCTAACAGCTCCGCCAGCCACATCGGGGACGTGTGCAGCTGGCTGATCCAGAAAACGGACCGGGAACACTCCTGTTTGGGGAGCGGGGTAGGTTTAAGCAATTTTTCAAACGACTCTTGTGGCTGTTGTCGATCGACATCTCTTGTAGGCTGCTTTGACTCGAGACCACTCTCCACTCCCCACTCACCCTCTCCACTCACCACTACCCTCACCCCTCTCAGGGCAGAGAAACCCGTGTCCAGAGTTCACTAAGTCCTAAAATTTGATGTAGTTCATACAGCTGCAAGCACCGTACGCGGTTTATACAGTTGGTTAACGAGTGGACACCGGCGCAATCCCTACAATAGTTCATATCAATTGCTATAACGGCTGTTCCGGTAAGCCTAGTCGACGCTAGTTTTGTTCAATCAGTGATATTTATTGCATCATTTTTACTTCTTAGGCGTGGGCCCGGCTGGCACAAAAACGGTTCTGTGTCAAAACGTTTTGAGCAAGAAATGTCATGCCAAAACAGATCAGCATCAAAACATCTGTGCCAAGACGTGTCCATATGTCGTGCTCAAACATGATTAATGTACCGTACATAATGTAGTTGCAATTGCAATCTTTATTTGCTGTCGCATGTATTCCTTTAATTAAGATTTACAACTTGAAAGCCAGGTTGCCTACTAAGTTAAATTTGTTTACTTGTGTAGTACTCTGGATTTGATGAAGGATGAAGTGATCAATGAACATGTCATCTTTCGTTCATCCTGTGGTCAATTCGCCATCGTTTTCTGGGAAACGAGCAATTGTGTTTGACAACTGTCAACCCATTAAAAAACGAAAACATGGTAAGAGGTATTGATGTGTTACCGTGACAGATGTTGTTGCTGAATGTTAAATACACCCAAGCTCTCTGTAGTGCACTACCAAGCCGCAATTTTCTGGTAACCAACCTCTCCACACCTGGCGTTCCTCCGCCATTCTCTTCATATTTCCATACGATTTTGTTTCTGATTATCATTCCTATTCTTTCCTCTTCCTTCATTGTCTTGCCCTCCATCCAGTGTGTCTCTTCAATCCTCCTCTCGCTTCATGCTTAATTCACTTCTTCTTTCTTTCTGAAAACATTTCCCGTATTTGAGCCAAGACCTCCTCATTTGTTTGTGTATTCGTTTGGTTAATTTTCTTCATTCTTCTTCAAAGCTACGTCTCAAAGGCCCCGATAAACCCTATTCAAGCGCCGTTTGATTTGCGCCTATATCGGGCAGAGAAGATGGATTCTGACTTATTATTACTCATTTATAAGCCGATTGTCTCTCGAATAGCCTCAATCTCTTCGTCTCAACAAGAGTAATTAAAGGACATGTTAAACTGCCTTGAATTTAGACTTTTGCCGCCTTGGCCAGCCAGACTCCGCCTTGGATTTAGATTTAACTCTGGATTCTCTTCCGGATGTCACTTCTGTCTGCTGTCGCCAGTTATGGACGGATTGTCTTGCGAATGGTTTCATTCTCTGTGTCTCATCAATAGAAACTAGACGACACTTCATACTGTAGTCTGTAGATGCCAGTGTTGCCACTCAAAATATTGATAAAAAACCTTTTTCTAGCTGTCTTCTCTCTTATTTGTGCTGCCATTTATGTGCCGATTGTCTCGAAAACAGACTAATTCTCTTTGTCTCGACATGAGTAACTAAACGATATGTTATACATTAGAAGTCAGTGCTACCGTCATCATCATCATCATCATCATCATCATCATTTACGTTTTACGTCCACTTTTCCATGCTAGCATAGGTTGGATGTTTCCCATGATGAGACTTTTTCCCCGTAACTCTCTATTCTTTGCCATCTCTTTATTCATGCCTCGCTCCTTCATATCGCTCTTTACTGCCTCCTTTTATGTTTTCTTCCCCCTTCCCTTTTCAACGATCTTTTCCACCGTAATATATCTACATGCGGATACCCAATCTTCCTCGTTCATGCGTTCCACATGTTCAAACCACCTCAGTCTTCCCTTCTTCACTATGTCTGACGCTGTGGACTGGCTGAACATCAACGACATATGTTTAAATAGAGACCATGGCCGTTATACATACCATTGGTACAGGTTTGCTCAAGCAAACCCATCCAACGAGCTCGAGCTCTCTTCAGTGCTCTGCCACATGGCAAGTCTTTGGTGTCCAAACCTTCCCCCCTATTCGATCCTCGGCCCTTCCTTCATATCCGCATACGATTCCTTCTCAAGCAGGGCGTCATCTCATTCCGGTATGTGGTCTTCTCGGTCCTCTCTTACCCTCCATTCTTCCCTCCATCACCTCTCTCAACAAACCCGCTCCTCTCATTACATGTCCAATCCAGTTTTTCTTTCTTCTGACTATCATTTCGATCATAGTCCTTGTTTTTCCCACTCTCCTCAATGCCTCCTCATTTATTACCTTCTCTGTCCAACTAATCTTCTCCGTTCTTCTCCATCCCCACATTTCAATGCTTCTATTCTTCTGATGTCCTCCTTCTTGAGTGTTCAAGTTTCAGTGCAGTATAATGCCACAGACCAAACCACCGCCTTCACAATCCTTTTTTTCACTTTCCTGCTCAGCCCTCTAGTCAACAGCTCCCTTCACTTGGTAAAGGCATCCCTTGCCATTCCTATCCTCATCCTTCTGCGTCACACCTCCCATCCTCCGTAATCCAAGCTCCCAGATATTTGAACTTGCTGACTTGCTCAACTTCCTTTCCTTGTATGACAATACTAATAACTCCTCCATCCCTCCCTTAAACTATACCGTTAGAATACAGGTGGCGCCAGCAGTGATTTTTTTTTCCAGGCCTACTTTTGGAGCGCCGTGTCATGGCCGAGGTAATTTCTAGGGCGCTGTACACTCCTCGACATTTTTGAGGTGCGGGTTTCTACTTCATTTAATTTGTGAGCGCACATTGGCTGGATCCACCATTATACCGACGTTAGCATTTCCAGTCCAGCTGACTCTGGATCTGATTCGCCAGGTCCCGGGACTGGTGGGCTGTGACAGTCGCCCAAGCTAACGTTTCTATGATTCAGTGTCGATTCTATTGCCGCCATCTGCCGATTAAATTTGACCATGTACAGATTTACATTATTGCAATTTTCTAATCTTAACCTTGATGGGTCATTCATTGATTGGTTACTTCACAAATGCACCGGCCTCCATTTAAAGTCCTATCCGGCTTTAGGATTTTAGTAAGCCCAAGAAATGAATCTCTGAACAAGCAACGCCAGGGATTGAACCCGGGTCCAGCAGCGTGGCAGGCGGCAGACATACCGCTGAGCCACCAAGGCCTATTACACAAAGATATCAAGCACGTGGAAGAAAAACTAAAATACGTATTTTTGGTATATTTCAAATGATAAATTACAAATCTGATTTTCCCAAATTATGTCATAACGGTCAACAAACTTTTTACCTCTCAATCTTTGATAAACCTGTCAGTTAAGTGTTTTTTCTTCGATTTTTTATGCTAGCCCAGGTTAGACACTGGTAGCCAATAACACACACCCTCATGTACCATGACCCCACGAAGGTACATTGGAAGATGATAGGCCGTCAGGGGGAGGAAACACATAAGCCCAGAGTTAACCAATTAAGGAGATCAATGTTATCATTGGTTCATTGTTTGGGGGGCCCAATGACTCTCAAAGCAAAACCCAGATTACTTTAGGCCTAGGAAACTATCCCCCAACAAAACACTGGCTCAACAGCCTCAGCTAACAGCGTTCCCTACCATCGCCCCCCAATCGTTAACGCTCCACGATCCGAACATCGTCTCAAAGACACTGGGGCAAGCCATGAGCACAAGGTCATGCTTCGTTTTTGCTCGTGACCTGTTGTAGCAGGGATCTTTACCGACCGGATGTCCTTCCTGCAATTAACCTGCCCAACGCTGGCAACAGGGGCAGGGCTACTGGTAATTGTTTAATGTCATATCAGGGGCATAATATTAGTCGAATCGAAACCTGTTTATTGTACATGTTGTATATTATTATTTATGTCTAAACGAATTCTCATTCAATTTGGTATTGTGGACTGTGTTAATGTGATAAGTCATACGCTCATAACTGTGTTTTGCTAACTTGGTGTTTTATTACGTGACTCAGTGAAAGCCGAGTTGAAAAGCCATTCTTTGGTGGCTACTAAAGATCCTATCAGGTTGTCACAAATCTCTTTATTATGAGCAAACCGATGTTTAATTCATAGCCAAGTCAAATGTTTTGTATAGCCTACGGAAATGGCATGCATGACATCGAAATGCCAATTTAGCTGCAGCACGAAAACTTTTAAAGGACAGTTTAAGGACCGACCGGGTGTAATAGCAATCAGTATTTCAATCCGATTCAGTGCCTCGGGGCCAATCTAAATATCCGCTTCCCTTCTTTAGTGACCTCTAACGACTCGCCCGGGAAGCTCTGGACAGCATGCCAATTCTTTGAACCCCAATAATATACGAAACAGTTTTTTAAGTCATCAAATAGCTTGTATTTTAATTACGAATTAAGCTTTATAAGCCTAATAACAAAGCAGCGAAGTGACAATTTCAAAATAAAAAAATTCCGCAATTAAACTAAGCAGAAAGATATTTACCATAACTTCCATATATGCTTGGCAGGTATAAGGCATACCAGTAGCTCGTGTACCAGTACGATATGTACCAGTAAGAAAAGTAGTAATACGAATAGTAGTAGTATGATGTGTAGAGGTTATAGGGAGAGATGGTGCCGTCCGCGGACTGATATCCTTGAACGCTTGAACGCCACGGCTGCCAGTAGTTAAAGTTCTCATAGTTGTACAATACATAGCTGCGATATGTCCGGTAGTCACTGACCAGCGCCAATTGAAAACAGGCTCTCTGTTGTCAAGCAATCAAAATATAAATTGTGAAAGATGCACGATTCAAAACATGCAAAATATTTTTAATGCAAAAACATAAACACAATTTTGCATATAGACACTGTAAAAACACTAAAAATAATTAATATTAGTAAATTATAATAAATAAATTAATAATATTAATAAATTATAAATTTATTATAATAATTAATAAAATAATTCAAATTCTATACAGCAGCCTATGCTAAAAGTTAAATATAAAACGTTTTCAATAGTTCACAATGCAGATCTATTGTCTCCATTTATTTCATGTTGCATGTTGACCCTTGTGACGAATAAAAGATCCATACAGTACCTACAAAATTGAAAAATTTCATTCAATTGCGACCATAAGCACTGGTGTTAGAGTTGTTCCATATCATGTTTTGGAGTGGAGTTCTTCTTAAAAAAAATCATGTTGAAAAGCTGTAAGCAAAAATCGATAAAATAATAGAAATAGACTGCCAATATTTCAAACTTCTGTGAAACAAGTTTTATTTTACTAAGGTTGCTTTAGCAACGAATATGTAAGCATAAAGGTATTGAATAATTTACCTCATTCGTCCACCAATAGTTCGGATAAGGCTGAACGTTCCACCATGTGATCACACACACCATGGTTGGCCGAAAGCTGTAATCGCCATAGTAGTTCTGGACCATCTGCTGCGCCCTGTCGAACATATATTGCTGATTGTATGACAAGGGCTGTCCGATGTAGCTTCTGCTGTAGCACTGGTAAAACAGTCTGCCTGGCTGCACACCGTAGACGGGCCTCAAGTCAATGTTCGTCCAGAAGGGAGCGATCATCACCAGGTTGAGGTAGTAGATCGGAAAGTACGTCGGGTACCAACTCATATACGGCTGATCAAACGTCACGTAACCATTAGTGTTTATCTGAATAATGAACATAACAATGAACATCTTTTCACTACATGTTATCCACGTACCATGGCCTGCATAGAGGATCAATGCAATTATCACTTTGAAGGATTACAGGTAGATTAAACTAGTTGAGTACCATACTCATAAAATGACGGTGTAATTGTTTCTCACAATAATTGCGAATAACAGATATGTGCAAGTATCATATTCAATGCAGAACACTATAATTGAGAACTGAGAAGCCTAAAGGATCATCTACAATGTATATGCTATTTTTGGTGACTGCATTGAGGATCTGTCTATAGTCTGTTAATTTTCAGATTAAATTATCTGTCATAGGAGTTCATTCACATTTTCATTTAAAGCCTTCAAATTATACTCTTCAAATTCAGATCACCACATTCAGTCTTCTATTTGAACCCTACAGATAAAAACCACAAAAACTGAAGATGATAGAACTATAAAGATCTTACTTTCAAGCGAGATCTTACTTTACTTAAGTCCATGGGGGAGATTAGCAGTACCAAAAATTGAACTTGCCAAAAAAGAGTGTCTCAAACTGAGACAAATTGTATGTATGTATGTACGTATATTGCACTTTTAACGCGCCAAAAAAATGTCATGCAAACGGAGATGGAAAAACATCATTTTCTTGAATCGTAGGTGCGGAACCCAACCACCCAACCACCCAAGTTCTTGGGTGTTTGGTCAAAGCTAAGAAGTCAGTGTATAAAAAACTCTGTGCTTGATCAAATAACTCAAGTAATGCGCTTCGCTAATAACATCTTTGCTAATAATAAATGCCCACAAGTTAGGCTTTAATAATAACCAGAATATTATTTAATTACCGCCGCTGCTAAAGTATGATCGATAAAGCATGAGCCCTTTGACCCTAGTTTTGTTTTTTGACCAATTGGGCATTCAGCCTAATTTGCTCGCCCAATTGAATTAACTTTAACCTGGAAAGTTTCCATTTGTACGTTATGCATAAAATTAAGTGCTAAGCCGTATTATGCGGCAGTTTTGACTTGTAAAACATGATCACGTCACGGCTCTACGCGAGGTTTCTGTCCTCGCTGAGCCAATGTGTGTAGACCGTGTCTCAAAACCAAACGATCCAACTAATTTCTTCGACAACTACAGAGAGCACCAAGCGTTGTCAGTAAAATTTGTAACACACTAACAAGAATCTGCATTTCACATTTCAATAAATGTTTGTTAATTTCATCAAGTGGTAAAAAAAGATATCAGTAGTGAAAACTTATCTACAAAAAACACGTCTACCACACTGTTAAACTATTTTATTGCTGTTTACATCTAACACTTTATGAAAAAAATAGTTTCTATGTTTAAATTCAGTAATTGCTTTTAGTCTAGGGATGTACATTTCATGTTTCAACTTCCAGCAAGCATGTAAAGGAAACGATTGAAGAACGCGGTATAAGAGAGACATGGCTTCAAAGCGCTAGCAGTCAATGGGTCGCACTGTCATTTATAATAAATAGCTAACCTACCTATCCTATACTATAAATGGGCGAACTTTTCGCTCCCTCCCCTATTATCATAACCTTCAAAAAGAATAGTACAAAAGAGCTGAATACATGTACTTTGGGTGAAATTGTTATATTTTCTGATAGGCGAACGTAGTGTTGTTGAGAATATGGGCTTGCAGGGATTTATCTACATCCCCCCCCCCAGTTTTGGAGGTACACCC
>JAQIWG010009383.1:0-10700 GCA_034695025.1 Chamaedrilus cognettii
TAGGCATTAGTGTTTAGTAGGCATTAGTGTTTAGTAGGCATTGGTGTTTAGTAGGCATTGGTGTTTAGTAGGCATTAAACTTTGTGATTAAAGTTAGCAACTAACTCTAGTAGCTTTTTGTCTCTAATTAGCTGAAGTTGTCGCTTAGTTATTGTAGCAGAAACAGCGTTGCCATTGACGCTGTCTAGGACTCGACTACCCCGGTGTCCTGTACTGAATTGTTGAACGCTTTATGAACACCTAGGGCTGTGTTCTAGCTGGAGTGACATGATGTGTTACACTCAGCTTGCTTACTGCTTTATTGTAGATTTTGCTGCATTTATAATGTCTGTCGCATTAATTAAATCGAAGCGTTTCATTATTATTATTGCACCGATTGCGTTTGTCGTTAGTATCCTACTAAAGTAATAAATGACGAAAACATGCAAAACTAAAAAAAAACAAAGCAGAATCCTTCGATTTCAGCGTACGCGTCATATGGGCGGAGCTGATAGACGGAAACGGTAACCTGATCAGCGACAACCACATGTTGCTCGCCCACCCGAACCGAGACCGATACCACATTCTCTACGACGATTTGAACGAGTTCCATCTGCAGATCCGCGACGTGCGGCAGAACGACGGGGGGTCTTATATGTGTCAGGACAACCTGGGGGTGTCGGGGGGGAACTTCCGCGGATTCGCCGACCTTATCGTGCTCGGTAGGCTTTATTACGAAAGTAATGATGATCATTGGTTTAAAGTCCGTTTCGGCGTCTGTGGGATTTTCTGGCGTCATAGACGCCTCGACTCCAGCAACGGAAGCACGCTGCGCCTTTGTGTGCGATTGTAAAGTCAATTAAATAAATTGGGAATTGGACTGGTGTGGTTCTGCTATATTTTATTTGGTTTATTTTGCGTTCTGCGTGGGAGTGGGTAGGCCTACTTGGGAAAATTATAATATTTTAGGGTAGTCTCGCTCAGTGAATAATTGCAACTCTTGCACTGTTAATAAGAGGTACATACGATTATCGCCAGAGTCTGTTTCAACGAGTATAGCCAATACATCTTTGACACGGGATTACAGCATCGCTTCGCTATAACGGTTCATTTTTCGTTGAACATTTTTTGTGTTGTTTTATTGAAGCGATGCTAAATAAAACAAATAAGCCATGTTACACAACGATTTGACCTAGGCCCAGGGGCGGTTCCACGTTGCCCCCCCCCCCCCCCCCATTAGCCTGCGAAGTCATTTTTGACCATGTTAAAATTAGAGAAGGTGAGGGAAAAGAGGTGAAAAAGACGTATAAAAAGGGACATACCCTCCCCCGCACCGGAAATGAAATTGCATTTATGGCTGTCAAAATTTTTGTCAGCACCTTAGACCCCGTGGTTTTCCTCAACAGCCTCTACACCCATTTGCACCAACACGGCCCCGGAAAACGGCATCGTGATGCCGGGTCAGACTTACACGATAGAGTGCGTCATCAACTATCAGGGATCCTTCCCCCCCTCCATGCTCTGGACCGGTCCGGGGGACTTCAGCGCGCTCTATCCTCCTCCCAGCCCTACGTCCGTTTGGTCGGGAATATCGTGAGTATGATGATTACTTTGCATGAGACAGATCTTTGATTAACATTTGTAAGTTCAGTATATAGTCGACAGCAATGTTTAAATCGCTCTTGGATTACGATCGTAGACAGTGCTGCTCCTTTTAACTATCAGCGATTTTGACTCTTAGCAGTAATTATGCTCAGCTTACAGAAGATTTTAATACCTGTTCAGATAGGCATGAACCTGCGCTTTGGGTCTGTCGCGCCCAGAGCCTGCAAGTCTGTCTTGTAGCCAACGCAAGCGTTTGTTATACTGCGTGTATAATATAGTTAATATAGAAGATGCCTTCAGTAGAATTGGATGTAGTGTGGATGTATAATTGTAGCCTACTCATACATGATAGATTTATAAATGACCCGAATGTCTTGTTACCTGGTTCAACATAAAGAGGAAAACATCTCCATTTGGACTATAGAGGTAATATGACCTCTTTTGATAAGATTTTTGATTATTAATCTAATCTTATCCAAGGTTTTTAAAGGGGTTTAAAAGAGGGTTTTAAACGTCTTCTATGTGTTTCAATGTCACCCACAACTGCACGGTCATTCTAGGCAAGTAGACCGCACAAGTATTCTCACCTACGGTTCAAGCAAATGATGTTTTTCCATCTCCCTTTTGCATGACATATTCTTGGTGCGTTAAAAGTGCAATATACATACATACATACATAGACATCCGTGTTTCGGTGTTCCGTGTGGACTGCGTTCTAACAATGTGCCTAGTTATTGAAGGGTTTAGTGCACGTACAGGGCGAGTCGCGTAATATGGCCTGTGTTGCGAATGCATTTTAAACAAATGATCTGAAACTGGTTAATCGGCTTTCTGCTGAATCAGGTACGTCGTCACCAAGTCGATGGACCTCGAGTCCTTTGAATGTCTGACCAACTTCACGGACCTGGGAGATCTGGCCAGTGACCAGGCGGACAACATCCCCATCTGGGAACACACCTACCGCGCTAGGCCGCTCTCCGTCAACTGTGAGCGGCAAGGATTTTTTTGATGTCAACTTGGCATAGGCTGGCCGGGGTATTCGATTAATTTCTTTTGCGGGCCAACATTTTTTCCAAATCGGTGCCGGGGGGTCAAGCTTTTTTGTACAATCAATTATACTCAGTGCAATAACACAGATGTTATGCAATCATTGGTTTTGCTGCATTATAGTGTAGAAAATAATGAAAAAGGCTTCAAAATAGCGCCATCTTGCTAATGCATTTTGACGAAATTAAACGACTTTCTATAGAGATGACCCAGAGTCGCAAAGCCGCAAGGCTGCACAGTCGCAAAGCCGCAAGGCTGCACAGTCGCAAAGCCGCAAGGCTGCACAGCCGCAAAGCCGCAAGACTGCACAGCCGCAAAGCCGGAAAATCGCAAAATGCATTTTACTAAAATATCCGACAACGGGTTAAACACATCCATTCTATTTTCCTCTATAGCCTAAACGGAGATTTTGTTAGCTGTTAGATACTTCATATATCATCATCATCATCATCATCATTTCCGTTTACCCATCCATTTTCCATCTAGCACAGGTTGGATGTATGCGGCTTCGGATATAATATTTTTAAAAACAGATTTAGACATTTTCGCCCCTATGAGGACAGCTGGAGCTGGGTTTTTATGGCCAGATGCCCTTCCTGACGCCCTCTGAATCTGAATTCTTGGCGTTTTGCCAGGGGGCGTCGACAACATCACTGCCGAGCCGATCAAGGCCGTCTACGAAGTGGATGACGTCATCACGTGTTCGGCGGACGCCAAGCCGGAGCCGTCGTATCTGTGGCAGAACATGCGTTTGCTGACCATCACGTTCTCGCGCTACTACACGATCACAGAGAATATGCGCGGATTCAACGATGAGCTGCGCTGCCAGGCGCAGAATACGGTACAGGGCGGCATCTACTCGCGCAACTTCTTCATGAACGCCTACGTGCCGCGTGAGCGAGTATACTTGGGATCATAACTTATGCAAATTTGTGTGCATGCTCCCCCCCCCCCCGCATTCGCGGACTTATTTTAATGTTATTTTAAATAGATTATCAATCAAATTGATATTAATAAATCAACTTGATAATGGCAAATCAAAGGAAGGGTATAATGATGTTATATTATAGTAGTGAGACATGGGCAATGAAGGCCGATCAAGAGACCCGATTCGAGCGGACAGAGATGAGAATGGTGAGGTGGATGAGTGGAGTGTCATTGAAAGAGAGAAAGTAGCATATAGTACCGATTTCAATGCTAGAATGGGGTTGGATGCAGTTCGGGAGATGGTGTGAAGAAACCGATAGATGGCTGGGGCATGTTTTGAGAAAGGAACCGGTCGATTGGGGGCGGAAATGTATAGATCCTGAGTTCGACGGGAAAAGACATAGAAATGGACCGGAAACGATGTGGAAAAGCTTCACTGAGAATGATATGAAAGCTAGAAAATTAAGACTTGAGGATGCGACGGATAGGATAAAGTGGAGGGCGGGTGTCCATGGCTGAAAATTGCCTACCCTCGTGTCAACGGGGAATGCGGCCACAAAACGCGAGTGTGTGTGTGTGTTTGTCGGTAATTTTATATGTCTCCGCCTTGCAGCGTTGACGACGCCCACCACCCCAACGACCACGCTCCCCACGACGACGCCCCCCCCGGTCGCCAACTGTGACGTGCTGACGGGGCGCTGGCGCAGCGACGACCCTTACGCCGAGGCGATCATCCACGTCGTGGAGGGGGACCAGATGGGCCGCGTTGAGGGTCTCATGATGAACAGGTCAGAGCAAGGACTTCGGAACAATAACTAGACCATATTTATTATCATTCAAACACAGCACACGGAATACCCTTTACGCGTTTCCCTAAGAGAAGCAGGGACAGAAGTTTTTGCAAAATTTACTATGTTAAAATAAATCCATGTCCCCATAGGCTCAAGATTCGTTAAAATTAGCCCCCTACAGGCCAGGGTACTAGGAATTGGCTTGCAGCCCAGAGCTCCCCGGGCGAGTCGTAAAAGACGACTAAAGAAGGGGGAGCGGTCTGTGCGGGCTTCCTTGCACAGAACCGGACTGCAAATAGCTTTCAATGTGTGCTACACACGTTCCTTAAAAAAAATAAAAAACAAGCGTCAAAATTCGCCCTTGAATGAATTCAGACACGAATGCAAAGAGCCCTAAAATAGGGAGGCTTGAGCGGGGCCCCATGTGATGGGGGACTTAAAGGGGCTTGGTTTATATGTAACTAGGAGGCTTGAAACCCTAACTGGGGGGGGGCTGTATCCCGCGCACCCCCCCCCCCCTCCCGGAATCGTCACTGTTGTCAGGTCGGATACGTTCTGGGTGGAGATTATCGGGATCACGCGTGTGGAGGACTTCAGCTATCTCGCTCTGAGCGCAGTCTGGCCGTACGATACAGGCATCACGAGCATCTGCGGTGTGTATCCAGCAAGTTTCTCAAATTGTCTTGAAAATGCATATTCTTGCCCCTTTTATTAAAATCTTTGATACCTTTGATACCTTTGATGTCTTTTGTATATTTGATATAAAACGATCATAGGCCAACGACATTGCTAAGTTGATATGGGCCACTTGCCAATGAAGCTTTATTCGCATCAATGTATATCAAATTTATTGTAAAGTAATTACATGTACAGCTACAGCGCCAATAAGTCAGTTACACATCAACTCTCCAGATTTGTACTCCACAAGCGCCGCTTTGTTTGTAACCTATTCCGTTAATGTCTTGGGGCCCGTTGCTCAAACAATCTTAGGCAAATATAGTTTTAAGAAGTTTTTTAGAAAATCTTGGGAAAATCTTATGTATGTAACGTATCGTTACGATATCGCGTATCCTACGTATGTTAATCGGAACTCCGCACTGCCACGGCAATGAACCAACTGATAACGTCATGGCAGTCGGCGAATGGATTCAATTTTTTTTATCTGACTTACGATTAAGTTGGACCTAAAGTTAGGGAAGCTTTGAGAAACAGGTCCTAAGGAAGTAGGCCTACACCGAGGAAGGCGTTTTGTGGTTGAGACCTCTCAAAATCTGAAATAGTTACGTTTTTGCATGTAGTAAGATTTTTTTTCCAAAAAGTAAAAAGATTGCCCAAACATTTTTCAGTATATCCGGTGCCCATCCAGTATGCATTTATCGCTAGGCCTCATGATAACAGTACCAAACGTTTAATTCAATTCCTGTAAGTCACCGTATCAGTAAACGATGATAATGAAACAAATGTAAGGACCGTGTGTGAGTAAGAAAGACTATTATCATGATCGCCTTTCTTACTCACACACAGTTCTTGAATTTGTTTAAAAGAAGTCAAGAAGAACAAGAAGGATGCATATTTTAACTAGCCTACACAGAATCTTGTCCAGTTGTAGACTTTCCTTTAAAAATCCACCCGGCGCGTACAGGTCGACGTTCTTACGTCGCCTTTCACGTCTCGCCTGGGGAGCTCTGGGCTGCAAGTCTATTCTCTGTTCCCCGACTTGCAGGGGGTTGTATAAATGTGCAGGCGAGTGTCACAAGTGTAACGGTGTGGAGGTGTTGCACGTGGACGGCATGTGGAAGTCCATCCACCAGAGCCCGTCCTGCGGGGCGGTGGCGCCGCAGACGCCTTACCCCAGACACGTCTTCAGGCGGGTCGGGTCGGTGACGGCTGCGCTGGAGGAGCCCCTGAGGGTCTGGAAGCCTTCGAAGGTCTCCAAGCGACTAGGTCAGTCGACGAGCTTTGACACTGGATCGCATTTTTAGCTAAGTAATGGGCCTGGTACACACGCACACACACGCGCGTTTTGTGGCCCCGCTCACGCAGGGGTAGGCCATTTACGATCATGGACACCCGCCCTCCACTTTACCCTATCTCTCCTATATCGTCATGTCTTAATCCCATACCTCCTGCACGCTGGGGAACAAAGAATTAGCTTGCAGCCCAGAGCTCTCCGGGCGAGTAGGCGACTAAAGAAGGGGGAGCAGTTCTGTGCGGGCTTCCTTGAAGAGAACCGGACTGTATATAGTCTTTGTGCCACGCACGGTTCCTAAAATACAAAAAAGCAATACAAATTTCCCTTAGCTTTCACATCCTCAGTAAAGCCTTCCCACGTCGTTTCCGGTGACCCTCTACATCTTTCTCCATTATAATCCATAGATTATCTCTCCCAATCATTCGGTTTACTTCTCAAGACAGAAGTAATGGGCTAAATCTTCGTTATTTTAACGTCCACTCTAATGCATTACAAGTCACACTAGCCTGTGACGCCATGTCAGCGTCTATACGGGTTAGACGTTTATATTGGAGATGAGTTTTTGCGGCCGGATGCCCTTTCTGTTGCAACCAGAATAATACAGTATCCTATCAGCTAGCGACGCTTGCGTATTTAGCAGCCTCGCTGACGGGTCTGTAACGCATGGTTTTGTAATTGCCGGTGCGGGAACTACAGTCATGATTTCGAGTTACGTAATAATAATACTCATAAAATTCGACTTTCAGCATACAGTAATTTGAATATTTGTTCTCTTTTCAGGAGTTACCGTAAAGAAATGAATGGGACTACAAGGGCACTTCACAAGTTATCATCAGTCTTACAAAACATGAACGGAATTCAACAGTTGATAGGACTAAGCTTGAAAAGCGCTACAACGATCCTAAACATGTCGTCTACTTTGGCTACATCGCTCTTCCACACTAGGGGTGGTTTCTTCAACACGGATTTAATGGTGGTTCAGGATTTAACCTATGCAAAAAGGTAGGTTAAATCCTGAACCACCATTAAAATCCGTGTTGGAGAAACCAGCCCTAATTCTCCATACTAATCCTACAAAATGTTAACAATTATCATAAGATTAAACCGGTCATGGTTGAAGGATTACCGGGTATAATAATTGTTGTGGTTTATTAAGTATAGACCTCTAACTCTTAACATGAAACTTGTCTCTTTTGCAGCCAGATTTCTGACATGCCTTTGAGGCGTGTCGCCATACAGTGTATGCCAGTGTATATTTAGTACTTCTATATTCTGTGGTATGCCTATAGACTATGCTGTGTTGAAAGTGTGTCATGGGCCTACCATTTTTTATCACAGTGTATTATTGTTGACAATATTACATCCTGAAGGAGGCGAAATCATAATTTTATCAGACGTTTATCTTGCTTCAATCGAAAGTAACCTGTCAAAATTCTAGAAATTTGTACAATGTAACATTTATTGTACATGTAGGCCCAGCTATCTTAAAACCTCTGCTCTTTGTCTTTGACCACTTTGGCTAACAAAATGTGGTTCACAGATTAAGAAATGTAGCCTATGTAGGCTATCCTCTATCCGAGCTATGCTAACATCAGATCTGTTGTAGCCTACATATAGGCCTAAATGTGGGGCCTAGCTTGATGAAAAACTACGAAATAATATGTCACAAAAATAGGCCACAAAGGTAAAACGAATTTAATCGTCATCAATTTCGTGGGTGAACTGAAAATTCGACATTAGCATGGGCACGCAAGAGTCATACATGTAGGCCAAGAGTTAGGGCTGGTTTTTCCAACACGGATTTAACGGTGGTTCAGGATTTAACCAACCATTTTGCACAGGCTAAATCCTGAACCACCATTTAATCCGTGTTGGAAAAACCAGCCCTTAGTACTATACAGGCACAAATATAGACAGAGGCTAGAATAATGGCTGAAATATATTGGAGTTATTGACCCTTGCAAACCCCCATGAATGACGCTAATATCACAGGCCTATATCACAGTCCTATACCGCCTATATCACAGGCGGATGATAGGCGATATAATAAAGTTCTGCACTGTATCCCAATCAAACTCTGATCACTGTTCGAACTATCAGGCTAGATGTATGGTATAGCCTATAGATGAGTAAGGATTTACTACTGGAATAAATCAATCACTGTATATAATCGATAGTAGGCTGGTAACAACCTAACAAGTCGAGAGCAGGTAAGCATGATGCTTAGCCTACAGTACTGAGAGAAGTCAGTACTATGACCCATAGGCCTAAATCCAGTGGCGGCGCTATCAGCGCTCAGGGCGTTTTATTTGTAACTGCTCATTTTTCATTTTTAACAATAAATTTGTGGACTACAAATTTTTTCGATATTTATGACTAGGCCCCTTCTTGAAACTTTCTGTGCAGATGTCAAAAATCGCTCTTCTCGACATTTAGGCCTATCGTCAACTTGCTTACGTGTCAAAAACAATGCTTTTCACTCATTTCACTCCTGCGGCCATTCTAGAAGGCCGTATTTTTATTATGTATCTTTTTTACTGTTGAGGCCGCTGTCGGCTACTCTTGCCCACTCTGGCTGTTTTCTAGGTTGCACAAAAATGCACGAGCCAGTGCCCGTCCTTGCTCCGCAGAAGCTATACCGCTGTACGATGTGCTATGAGCGTCTGTGCTATACGTGCGAGCTGATTCAAAGGCGACAAAGTCTCAGTTGTCGTTCTTAATGTTTTGACGAGAAGCGAATGGCGACAAGTTTGTCGACGAGTTAAGTCAGAATGAACGGTGTTTCGCTTGTCCTCCGACTTGCTGTAGTCTTAGTGGGTAAGTCTGATTTAATGACATAATGACAATTTTAATTAATGTATGTTTTCCAATACCAGCCTAAAGCAATACCAGGAGTTCGTTTAGCTGGAAATTTTTGCAAGAAATAAACTGTATTTCTACACATGTAGGCTATAGGCTAAACCAATCAGGGAGTATTTTGATTTGCAGTTGTACAATGTACATGGAATTTGTAAATTAGGATAAATGGCGCTGTTTTAAACTGAAATTGACAGTAGGCGTGAAAGATGGCGTAAAAGATGATCTGTGTGCGGCGCACAGTTTCAGATTTAGAATTGCGCACATTGTGCGCAAATCTAAATCTGAAACTGTGCGGTTGTAAATTTAGGAGTAATCATCGGAGGCATCGGGGGCTCGAGGGGCATCGGGGCAGAGCTTCAGGACGAGGCAAGTCGAGGCTGGAGGGGCGTCGAAAGCTTGAGGGGCATTCAAGCAGGGCCTCAGAATGAGGCGGTGGTCGCGGGGTCCACCCTCGTTTTGCGCTGCGAGGCAGACTCGCCTGTAGGGCAAGCACGCATAGCGTGGTACGAGCAAACATTTTGTTTCTTTTGCTGTTTGTTTTATGACACGGCAGCACACTGGGGCCATTGTAGCTTTTTTTGTTCGTATATTTATCTGTTTCTTCCGTCCGACGCATTAACCACTACACCGTATAAATATAACACAGCGAGGCGCTGTGTGATATTAAGTTGTTGTGTGACGGCCAAGTTAGTGTTAAATGCAGGTCGTTGTGCCACTTTATTTATTTTATGTTGCACCTTTGTGTTGAATTAAAGATTCATATTAATAGAATATAAGGATTTTATAATCAGGCATTTTATAAGAATACACCCTCCAAATTTGGTTGTCGAGTTGTTTTAACAAAGGCAATTGGCGAACTGTCTAATTGCAAAGCATTTTCGTGCTAGGTACGAGTACGCTTACAGCCCTGCGGGTAACCAGATTAGCGATAACGCTGGGCTGGTGCCCAGTCATCCTCAGAGGGAGAGGTAACTGACCGCCTTGTTTGTTGTCTAATCTGTTAATACCTCATTGGCTTTGCTGCACTATGGTGAAGAAAATGATAAAAAAGGCTTCAAATAGCGCAATTTTGATAATGCATTTAAAATTTAATATCCGACTAAGGGTCGCGAAGTCCCAAAGTCCCCTATGGGACTTTGGGACTCAATTTTTAATTTCTCAAATTAATTTCTCAATTTTAATTTCTCAAATTAAATTATTTACTGTCTCAAAGTTCAAAAATCGCAAAATGCATTTTAACTAAAATATCCAACCAGGGGTTAATGTCCAGGTTTTCACACAGGTTTATACGTTTGACATGTTTAGATAATTAAGCATTTCATAATCGGGGATAGGTATCCCGACGTAGCAATTTATTTTAACTTAATTAATATGATGCAATATAACGACCTAGATATTGCCAAGAGGTTTCTAGTAAATTTAGACTCCTGATATGATCATAGCATATACAGTATTGCTCAAAAGTTTGAGCCCACCAAGTAAACCGTTCAGGGTTAAATTCCAATTATATTTATCAGGCA
>JAQIWG010009384.1:0-10700 GCA_034695025.1 Chamaedrilus cognettii
CACACGAGTAGAGGAGTTGGATATAGTCTATACGGGTAAATGATAAAAATGAAGCGCGTGGTATCGTGTTTTAAGTAGGCCTACGCTCAATACAATACAATATATCTCAATATATACAATTTATATCGTTACAAGTAGGCCTGTAGAGTAACAGTGTATGGTGGGGGTACATTACATGGCATTGCCGAGGCTAACTTACTTCTTTTAATTACTTTAAAACTCTTCTGCCATGGAGTTAGGTTATATTAATTCATAATTATTGTAGCTCTCTCACAATTAAGTCACAAAAAACTGACAATCACAGTGGTGAAGGACAAATAGACCCCATGCCCCTCCCCTCCCGGATGCCAATGCCGCGAACGCTATTCACGATTGGGGAAGTCATGGGAACAGTGGGTGTTATTTTTAAGTATGTCTTTAAGTAAGTGTGTCTGTGGAGCCAATATTGAGCACTGCTCGATGAGATTCAGCGAACAACCTACGGTTATTTGACGTAAGGCTATTATTACCTAGGCACGATCGAGTAACCAAGAATTCACGGGAAAAATGATTGATTCAAGACAGATCGCTCCATTGCAAGCACCCTCCTAGTTGACGCGCTCTGCTGATCTTCACAGACAGGCATTTTAAATCAACGGTAGCCGAAGTACATGTATGTAGGCCCTAATTATTATTACAAAACAAAATTCAGACTACGGCGTCTTGTGCAGCCCTCAGTCTGATAGCCTGGTGCACAATTGTGTTTGTTAAACTGCGTAGGCTTAGTCTATAGGCCTAACATCAGGCACACGGCTTAATATGGATTTAAGCTAAGCCCTTGGTGCACGTATGCTGAATTAAAGTGAATTACAAAAAAATCTATTGTCATGAGCTCAATTTAAACGTCTATCAAAAGGCCCTCAATTTATAGTTATTGCGCCTCTAATTACATTCCGTGACGCCATTTATGTACATTTTAGAGCTTGGTCCTAGCAGTTTAATAGTGTAGGCTTAACAGACGTCATGTTCTTTGTGTTGGCTTTCTGCTCGAGCGCCGTCAAGCGTGACCGTCGACTCTAGCGGTTCCCGCGCTGCGGTCACGAGTGAAGATCTCAAGGCCTACGCGTCGCTGAGCACCCGTAGACCCGTAGGCCCCAAGAGCCACATTTGGGCCTGTTTGACAGAGCCACGCCGGATTACATGCATGCATGCTGCGAGACTTGCACTTCACAGTGCAAGCTAACATAAAGTTGCGCTGTTGCCCGCATGTATACGTTCATGTAGGATCGGTCCATCTTCGTGCAACTTCGCGCAGGGCAGGAGCGTCGAGTACAAAGAGATTGAACAACGTAGCCTATGTATCGATTCGACGAGGTCAACAGCTAAGTCCAACGCGGGATAGTCGATTAATGAATAGCCAATAGCCGTGGGATAGTCGAATGTAGCACCGTTGCATGACATCGCCATTGGCCTCCTAAAGGGACGAGGCTATAAGGACATATAAATAATAAACCTCATTCATTATTTGCATCCTGGCCTCTAAAAGGACCTAGGCCCATTTATTCCTCTTGACCGTCAGATGATTTTTCAACGAAAGAAGTCAGACGATTGGCCTTAGTCTTCAAAATATCTGCTTCGGCCTAATTGGATTCCGCCCCCGTCTATAATATCTCAGTCCCGCCGCCTCCGTGCTCTAGACTTTAACCACTGCTTTAACCATACCATATAATCACTGTAATTGTTGATTGCTTTAATCAAGACCCCGCCCCTCCCTCCTTCTCAACGCGCAGACTGCAGCGACATATATAGGATCTCAATTTAAGTGCTTGCCCGTCGCGCCCACTGACCATGGCCTTGTCACAGCATCGTCCCAGGCTCGTCGTAGATTTGACACCGGCGCGCGTCAATATGATGCAGCCAGGTCTGCCTCGGAGGTCCGCGAGGTCGCTTTCAGACCTAGGCGGCACGACTAGCTTAGTATATCCATCTTGCTTCAAATGGCGATCTTTAGCGCTCGGTTTTGCTGGATCGATGTTGCCGCGGCGGGCGATGTGAATCATGTGACCAAAAATGGCGGAAAAAATCAGCGCCGGTTCATTTTGATCACGAGGATTGGATTTCGCATGACACGCCTCCACTCCAGTCGCTTCAGATCCAGTTTCAGTGAAATACAATAAGAGAAAGTAAATCAAGTTCGACAATCAGGATGTGCAATTTGTATATTGGCGAATAGTTTGGGAGACTGTTGGTGAGTTTGTCGTCAGGCCTATTGCTGTAAAACATGAAATTTTTGCATGCGTGAAATTGTGACGAATTTTTCGATACATGCACACATGATTCTGGACTAATGCTTTGGTAAATATTTATCTAGTCACAATAGGACAAACAGGCTGTATTATCGCTCACTTGACATTAGTTAATTGATCTAATTTGTCTAATTGACAAAATCAAACAATTTCGATAATCTATTGACATCATTTTGAATTGACACAGTGGATAAGGTTCAGGTCTATTGCTGGTTTATGGTACTTGTTTAGTGCTATTCTTTGTGGCCTGTCTAATTATGATCCTCTAATTATGATTTGAAAGTATTAAAGAGAAGATCAATTTATCCTTTTCTATCATTTGTTTTTAAATAATAGTTGATGCCACTCAGGTTGTCTTGAGTATTGACAATATTTTTTTGCGGTAGAAAATTGATGATTAATACGATTTTGGTTATTCTTTGGAAACGACAACAACAACGCAGAGTATTATAATTTATAACGTGCAAAACCCTAGTCAATCCAACTAAGCACTGGCCCTAACCTAGCCATGACCCTAACGGAGCCCTAACCCTAACTCCCTAACCTTAAATCTTATTTAATGGTCATGTTTCATGTTCTAGAATACCATATTTTTGAATGCATGCCATAATACCATGTGTTATTTATTGTTGTCGTTTCCAAGAACAATCAAGGTATTTTTAGTAAATGTATAAAATACCATATATAGGCATAATTAATGCATATTCAGTCGCTATCGATCTTTGGTTTGATCCTGACTTGATACTGACTAATTATTATTAATTTTAAAAATTGTGTTTCAGATTTGATTCAGTTCAACGTGTTTATCATCTTCTGCAATTGAAAATAATCTAAAGTCTTTTTCCTGTTCAATCGTCAATGGCGGGGCTGAGTTAAGAAGCAAACGATTCAACAACAAAAATGCCTTGGAACAGTCCGGAAGAAGAAATCGAGGCGATGATGAACATTCTCAAGATCTGTCTCTCATCGTCTGCGAGCAAGAAGGCCGCCGATGACTCCGACCCGCTTCTGAAGTGGCTCGACGAGACGATCGCGACCCTTGCTTCTAACACAGACCCCCTGCTGCCGCGCTACAGCATCGTTGCGACCCACGAAGGCCGGCCTGCTAAACTACTCGCGTTACTTCGCGAATGTCTTCTTGCGCATCGATGGCAAGCGGCTTCACGGGTTCTGATGGCCATCGCGAAGAAGCCCGCCACCCGAGAAGTACGATGTAGCCACGTGGTTCTACGCGTTGGCCTCGAACTGTTCGCTAAATCACCGGATGAAGTTGACTACAAACGGCTCGAGTCCTTTGTGTCGGGTTTGAAGAGTTGTATGGATCTTACGGAAGAGAAAGTAAGCCTTGCCTTCTTTCTGTTTCTTGTGGCAAACAAGCAGTTTGCAGAGGCAGAACAGACGATGGTGCTTCGACAGGGGAAGTCACGATGCGCAGCTGATCATGAATCGATGGAGGTTAGAAGGAGAAGGCCCGTAAACAACAACTTATTTAATGCGTACAAGGGACTTTTGAGCTACATTGACTGGTTGGTGGCGAGGCACAGCGAAGAACAGGCGCAGAATGGTGTTCCGAGCGGCAGCACCGACAGCGTGCAAAGTCATGCGGATTCGGCGATAAACTGCTTCGAAACGATCGTGAAGCAGGATGGCGTGTGGGACATCTTCGTCACGAAATATGTTGAACTTTTAATCGACAGAGGGAAAACTAGCGATGCCCAGAGAACTTTGGAGCAGTACACCAAGACAAATTGCCTGAATCCGAATGCTTGGAAGTACCTGTATTACTTTTACGAGGGTCAGAATGAAGACGCTTTGGCGCGGCAAGCACTAAAGGAGCTTGTAGCATTAGTCCCTTCGGACGAACTGGCTCTAGAGCTATATCGACAAAGCGCGGGTAGTAGTATCGACTCATCTGACGCCTATTGTGTTCAACTGTTGTTCGATTTGCTTGATTACTCCATCTGGGCTGGGGACGTGCGTCCGTGGAAATACCTAGCCAAAGAACTCGTAAAGGGCTTCAGAAGCTCAGACGAAGAAGAATGCGCGCGATTTAAATTGGAATTGGAGAATACTTGGGCATTGCGCTCAGATTGGTGGGCTCCCTATCAGTTTGTGGTTCCTTTGACTGAGGAGATTGAAGCAAATACTGATTTGGTCGTGTACAAGGCAGCGGCGGCACAGCTGCTGCTTGGTTCAGGAAATAATTTCACAGAGCGGGTGTGGGAGTGGGTATCTAGTCAATGTGATAAACCGCGGTGCTTCAGACTGCTGCGAAAAGCAGTAAATTTGTGACTGTTTGACATGACGTCAATTATATGATTTTAAAAAACGAGACAACGCAGAGCTGTGGGTTAAATGTAACTTTTTTCCACTTTAAGGTGTTTATGGTGTCAAACATATAAATTTTTTGATCATTGTAGGTAAATGGTGGTCAATTTTGAAAATAAGTTAATAGTTGACAGAGTTAGTCACATGTTTTGTGCCTTTTTTTGTGGAACGTCGTGTACAATAGTTTTTTGAATTAATTATTTTTGTAGATCTTCGTATGGCAACAATTGTGCTATGTTAATCTAAAATTGATAACACGGTGCTCATTTTCATATTTTAAACATACTATTATTTGAACTCATAATTTGTAATGTTTTCTTCAGTAACTAGCGTGAGGGGGGTAAACAAGCAGCATTACTTAAATTTTGTTATACTGTAAAACATTAATTTTCACATGCATGTAATTTTGGCAAATTTCGCTGATCGGCCAAACTTGCACAAAAAAACATGCGCGAAAATGTAGCTGCCGAAGATTATAATAGATTATATTTATATCGGGCAGTCCTCAAAAAATTGAAAATTACAGTGCAGGTAAGTTTATTAGCTGTAGCGTAGCTGCTGAAATAATATGCAGCAAATTTTTTTTTCATGTTTTACAGTAGTACTTTTTCTGCAGTTAATATTAATATGATTGAGTCTTTACAAATAGAGAATAATTATAATCAGGGATAACTTTAGTAGGAGTAGTACTCGAAAGACGATGTTTTTGGAGTACTACTCGGATTTAGAAAGGGGTAGGAGTAGCATTACTCGTAAAAATGGATGATGATGGAGTAGGCCTACTCCTTTTTTGAAAGGCATATGAGTGCACTACTCCTGTTCTATAAGCAGCAGGCGTAACGTTATTCCTATTTTGTAAGGGCTACGTGAACTCTGATTATAATAACAAATATCATAACCATGAAGAATAAATCTTTACAAGGCATACTGTAAAACATGAAATTTTTGCTTGCAAATAATTTTGGCTAAGTGTGCGAATCGGCTAAGCTCGTGGAAATTACATGTTCAAAAATAGAGCTGCAGCTCTAGGATAATAATGAGCAGTTCTCAAAAACATGAAAATTAATTTCGGAGAGGCAAAATCACGAAAATATGCAGCAAAATTTCATGCGTTACAGTATAAATAAGGCTGGTACATAGCAATTAGCAGCCTGAATTTTGTGTATTGGCAGTATAATAATTGTTGTTGTGATTTTTTATTTGATACTTGAGAAATGTTCACCAAATTTAAAGCTGAGAAAAGTGTAGTAAATTGAAATTAGCCCGATGCCGTTCCTTAGGTTCGTTGCTTATGATACGGTTTGTAACTATTTTTAGTGTACAGTGCTGTAATTCTATGCTGAATTTGTTAATGCATTTTTATTGATATAAAATAAAGACAAAACGATTGATTTGATAATGTTAATGGAAATCCAGTAAAAGGCAATCATTTTTATATCCACTCAATTTCATTCTTAATAAGTTAGCATTAGTTATGCAGCACTTCAATAGCACTGCAACAACTTAAACAATACAATAACTTCTGCTACTGAAAGTTCACAAATTACAAAATCGTGTTCCCTCAAAAGTAAAATGCATGCTACTAGTAATAGCCTATGCGTAATTGCAAATTGCGGTGTAAATTTAAATGTTTTTTGTATTCATTCTACTGATTTGCAATTTAAAACAACTCTTGTGCTAAAAAAATAAGGTCTCCAAATATCTCGGTCGTACTGCTTAGGCTACATACAGGAATAAAAAAAAAGTTCTATGTGATAACACAAATTAAAAATCAAAACTATAATATACTGGGTACTAATTTGTTGACATAACCCAATAATATTTATACTAATTGCTTACGTAGCCAATGCTATACAGCAAAGTTTTTCATATAAATGTATACAACGCGTACATTTCTCGTCCATGTTATTTTGACGATTTTTGCGGAAGGGCCTCATAAATACTACATGCGCAAAAATAACGCAGAAGCTATTTATGTGCAGTTCTTAAAAAAGCAAAAATTAAATGCTACAAAATTTATACGCCACAAGACTGCCAAAATAACATGAAGCAAAAATGTCATATTTCACAGTAATTCGGTAAATTAATCATCTTTGTGACCGTTTTAAAACATATGAGCAAATCTAGGCGACAGGCCACATATCCACAGTAAAAATCGAAACTGCTCGTAGTATATAACGTAATTACAATTGCCAGAGTACATTTTAACAATATCAATGAATTAAAATCAATTTAGCAATTTCATGATCAACTGCAGTACTTAGGTCTATTGACTAAACCGCTATTGTACTAGGCTATGAGCTTAATACTGTAAAACATGAAATTTTGCGCGTGCATGGGACTTTGGTGAATTTTGCAAATCGGTCAAAAATTTGAAAATTACATGCGCCTAAATAGCATGAGCTGCAAAACCGCCAAAATAAAATGCAGCAAAAATTTCATCTTAATACAGTCTTTCTTAACATCTATAAAAAAACACAAAGTTCTATTAAAATTTTGCTAGAGCATTGTGCGCTTTCCTATTCATCAAGTGTTGTTCCAAGTACAACTTTGATGCCTCAATTTCCTTCAGATAATCCCGCAACGACGCCAGCTTGGCACGGAAGCGCTTTGCTGCCAGATGGTCCTGTCCCTCATTACGCGCCAGCGAGGCCTCCAACCGCTGAATCTCCAAGTTCGTCTTTTTTATCTCCTCCTGCGTCTTGAACATCTGGATGTTGACGTGCTTGTCCGACTTGCCCTTCAGATCGCTAACAGAAATGTTTTTCACTTTCGCTACCGGTCCTGCTGCACGCCTGGATGTGGCCGCAGTCGCCTTGTGATTTAATTTATGATTAATGAAATCAAATACCGATTTTTCCGACGGCTTCTTAGACGTTGCGAAAGCGGATTTTGCGGCAGCGATGTTGATTTTCTTTTGCTTGCGCTTTTCCTTCTTCATCGCATCGTACAAGTCCTTATTGCCGGCCAACGCGCGCAGTTCCATGATCTTGTCCAAAGATACGCCCTGAGGCAGGAGTTCTATTGGAACTGGTTCCGCTCGACCTTCTCCGTGTTTCCCCAGTCCCTGCCCGACTACGAAACCCATCTTGGCCATGAGCTTCGAACCAATGCCCCTCGTGTGTTCTTCCCATGTCCCGATGGCATCAACAGCCCGATTGGGCCTCCACAAATACGTTGGGATTTCGACCACATCGTCGGAATCATCAGATTCTATTGTCAAAACTTCATTGTTTGTTTCACCACTATCATCTTCGTCTTCAGAATGACCACCGGTCGGCAGTATGTGTTGTATGTCAAGCAGCGATACTGCTTCACCAGAATCATACTGCACCTTAAACTGAAAGTCGGGCATGGCGTCTACGATGGTTGCCGGGTACCAGACATTATCCGTGTCCATCGCAAGGCACCGACTGCCGATGCTCAGTAGCGAGAAATCCGGCTCTTTGAACGGCTTCAAGTCGGTGACCGACACAACCTCGCCGTGCGAAAATCGACACTCGTCGTCTGAAAATCTGCATTTTCCTTCAAGAAAGTAGGGACACGGTCGCATTTTGACGCTTGTCGGGTTGCAGAATACGACGCGGATCTTATCGCAGGGGTCGTCGTTGTTGTTGGGTTCACTGCAGAGGATCATGGCATTGTGATCGGTCATTTCCCCCCAGCTGTGACAGTACGACACGCGACATTTTTCCCCTGACAAGTCAGCGTCGGTGGCGACATCATGCGAACTGTCATCTTCGTCGTCAGAATCGCTGGATGTTACGTACTCGCTGTGATCTGCGCCCTTGTCTGAATCTAAATTAGCGATTAAAGCGCTTGTAGTAATACCGTTATTAGTTCCACTATGCTTCTCCACTGCAATGCCAACACCCTTATTGCTCTCACTGCCCCCAGACAAAGCTCGTTGAAATGCCACTAATTCGTCATCAATCGAAGGTGACTCGCTCGCTGCTTGACTTGTCGTTGGATCCAGTTCAGATGTGTATGTCGCAAGCAATGATAGCAATTTCTTCTTTTTTAACGCCAAAAGGCTTTCCTCAGTCAGTTGTATCAGCTGTGTGAGATCATCTTGTAGCTGTAGTAAATCCACTGCATTGACGGACGTCCGCCCAACGCTCTCAAGACTTTCCTCCACTTGGCGCAGCTGAGATCGATACAGATCGAGCGAGGCCTCAATGGAACTCTCGTCCTCAGTGCTGGCCATTGTCGACTGCGAAGCAACAATCTACTAAAACACAATCTGAAATAGAAAATGACAATATTTAGACGACTCCCACAAAATAATGAACATAATACATTATTAATTATCAAGAGTAAACTACTTGTGATAGCCTAGAGACAAATTTCACATGTTACTACAGATTTGAGAGCAAGCTAAGATTAAATTAGATTTTATACTTCTTTCAAAATTGTCAAAAAAACACCAAAAAACAAAGCTGTCTTGAAATAAGAAAACAAACGTTTTAGCAACGTTTAATACGTTACCGGTATATAACATTTAAATATTATGAATATCGTAACATAGCCTACAGCTTACCGACGTACCGTCATTATCCGTCAGCGGGTTGTTGAGTTAAACGTATTACAATAATAACGAAATACGAATAAGTCAAATTAAAAAAAAGAAAAATCACAGTTAATATCTTTAACGCCCCTCATTATCGCCCTATCAAATAATCTATAAATCTAAAGACTAACTGAGAATCTCCAATAGAAGATCACAGTGTTATCGCTCAATCTTCTAAGTTTAAAAAATGCAAGATGTCGTAAACCAATTGAAAAGCGATTAATTATCCATTAATAATTATGACTTTTTGTATTTCTTTGCCTTTTTCGCCCCAAATTAAAAAAAAGTTAGTTTTAACTCAGGGCGAAGCCAGGATGCTTCAGCCCGGGGGGTACAAGTTCTTGACGGGGATGGGAGGGGGGGTGCTAACGGACACTTTTCTCATTCCATATCTTCCGCCCCAACTCACGATAGGGGGGAAGGGGGCCGTCAGCACCATTCCTCCCCCTTTCCGTTTTCGTGAGTTCAGTTTCGAGGGACCAGTCCTTTTACGTGACATCGGGAGCGTGAAGTAATTTCGATCGCGATGGAGAAATTCCGTGATAGCTGTGGAGCGAATTATTGTCGATGTCTAGCGAGAACACTGCGTTCATTTACAACACCGCAGACACCGGCCGGAGCCAGCACGGGCCTATGCGACATTGAGTCATTTCGAGTCCACGGCGTTACGATTAGAGTTGAGTTAGTGTTGACCTGAGGTCAACACCTTCCAAACCCGCGCACTTGAAATCGATTTTAAACACCGCGCTAACACAGTGTTAACATCGTGTTAACACCGTGTTAGCCCGGTGTTAGTGCCGGGTTGAGTTGGAAAGTTAAAATACATCAAACTTTATATTATTTATTTAAAATATATATCGTCAATTTCTTTAAATAAAGTTGGTCTAATAAGTTGCCGATGGGGTTAATCAACACTAACCTGTCATCGAAACTGCAACGATGCCGTCGCAAATAGGTAACTCTTGGATAAGAGAAAAAATTGACCTGGGTTGGCATGGTGTTGAAACCAATCGATTTGAACTCAACGGTCACTCGCTTGTTTACCTATTGCGCAATTCTCGCGAAATTCTCGTAGGCCTATTTGCCGCAAGCGGCGCAGGGCCTAGGCTATGCATACAAGTGTGACCACGTATCGCCGAGTTACTAGGCCTAGGCCCATTCGACCAGGAATATTGGCGATCGGCCTACAGCGCGCCAAAATACGTCTATCCAAATACTATGCAGCGCGTCAGTTTTCTAAACACCGCGCTAACACGGTGTTAACAAGGTGTTAGCGCGGTGCCAACACCGCGCTACCGCCGCGCTAGCCTGGACAACGGGTTGAAGCGTTCAGATTGAGAACGAGTTGGCCCAATATTTCAACTCAACTCTAACACCGTCCTAACACCGAGGACTTGAAATCACCCATTGGGTGATTTCAAGCGACTGACCGTTGAGTTCAAATCGATTGGTTTCAACACCATGCCAACCCAGGTCATTTTTTTCTCCTATCCAAGAGTTAACTAATTTGCGACGGC
>JAQIWG010009385.1:0-10700 GCA_034695025.1 Chamaedrilus cognettii
AGGATAAGACCACATTGTATATGAACAAGGATAAGACCACATTGTATATGAACAAGGATAAGACCACATTGTATATGAACAAGGATAAGACCACATTGTATATGGGTGGAGATGATGGACTGACAAATGCATGGCACGATAGACAGGATTATAGCTATTGTCTTCAACAAAAATTTGCATTTCTTGTTTAGTGAAACACAGATTACACTAGTGAAAATCAGATGAGATTTTTCATGTAGGCCTATATACTATAGTCTTCAAAACCACTTTCATTCTTCAAAACCGCTTTCTTTCTTCAAAACCGCTTTCTGTGTGTCAGTCTGCTGCATTTCTTCCCAACCTACGATTCAAACAAATGATGTTTTTTCCATCTCCGTTTGTATGACATATTTCTGATGCGTTACAAGTGCAGTATACATACATACATGGCATACAAGTACATAGTACAATACATAATGTCACATAGTCTAAAACTGCGATCCTTCGTGCAAAAGTAATAATTTATGCATCACGTCGCATTATGTTTTGGCCTGTTATTATAAAGTTCTATAGTTCGATTAGAACTCTGGTTTCCTGGTCCCAGTAATCACAAACAAGAGAGGCTGGCATGACCATTGTGTTCGGCCTGTCAATAATTAATTAATCCCCCAAGCTAAGTTTTGACATTCAAACATTTTCTTTCCGCTTTCCATACGTCAAAGAAGAAAAATCTTAAAAACCAACTCTAAGCCGAAGCATCCCATTTAGTGGACACCCTCACCGCAAGACACCAAGCGGCTGTAAAGTAAGGTAACCTTTACAAGCCCCCGTCTGTGCTGCGTCTGAACGATAGCCTCTCTACTGGTATTTACTACGCGGCATGGCGCCAAGGCTTGTAGCGTAGAGGTGGAAGGAAGACTATAAAATCTGTTTACAAGTCGAGCTCTGGCAGATAGCTGCGATCAGCCGAGACGCGAAAAGTAAACAAGCTTGTCGGGCGTTACAATAGAGTGAAGGCTGTACATGTAGGCTGTCGCTGAAAGACCCATAGTCGCATCTTCTACATGTCTGTTTACCAGATTGTCCAATACACAGCCACTATGTGTAGGGTATACTGTATACACAGTATTTCACAAAAAGCGTCACATCATTCACACTCAAATACTTTGCGATACAATTGAAACAAGTGGTATACAATTTGCATACAGTTTCAACAGTGGTTCATATGACCAGGGTAAACTGTAAGCGTCTAATCCAAAGCATGCATCTGTTCTGAACTGATCTGTTCTGTTCTGAATTGTTCTGTTCTGAACTAAACTGTTCTGTTCTGAACTGAATCTAATCCAAAACCGTGATTCCATGCATGCACGAAAAAAACACAAGCGGCGAAATGGAACTGTGACGTTATTTCGGTGTGTGTATGTTTTCCATGCTTGCACAAAATCACGCTTTCATGCAACGCTGGGGTTAGTCGGTAAGATTCAGTTTTTTCTGGACCACAATGTATAACATATTCTTAAGATCCGTTTACAATTCCACACGCATCCAAGTGTAACCCTGACAGCCTGTTTGTTCTGCAAAACATGGAATGTGCATCCACCTCCTGGCAGTAAATTTCGAGCCGGGAAACAACAAAAATTGGTGTGCAGTCCAGAGCTCCACGGTCATGTCAAACGCGGCCGCCAAAAAATGGGAGCGATCCTCGCTTGACCCCGAGGCACTGAACCTGTTAGGAAGGGGTCTTATCAGGTGTTCAATTTTAATTCCGAGGATATGACGTCATCTGAACCAATCGACAAGCTGTAACCTTGGCGTAGAATGTATTTCATTTATCAAACGTTGTAACGAGTGCGTACAGAGATCTAAATCTGAGATTTAATTTTTAACACTTGATTGCCAAACCCATCCTTATAGTCTCAATTCCAACACAATTCCCAAACTTCAACTCAAACTTCAACACAAACTTCAACCCAAACTTCAAGTCTTCAACCCAAACTTCAACCCAAACTTCAACCCAAACTTCAACCCAAACTTCAAATCTTCAACCCAAACTTCAACCCCAACTTCAATTGATGCACACTTCATAATGATGCACATTCACAACACCCAAATATTTAAAATATTCTCCTCTCTGCAGCCAGCCTCTCCCCCTCCCCTCAACACCCCAACCTTTGATACTTCCGGCCCTACACCACAGGTTGCCGCCTCTGACCGTACAATCTGGTACAATTGGTGCAACTGCCTCTGCACTACAAACTGGTAGGCTACAACTAGTGCTGGATGTTCCACTGAACGCATCAGTGAGCATTCTAATTAAGTGGCCGCCTTCCCGGCCGGCACCATGGCTCACTACGTAATCCATGACTTGCAGAGAAGAATTTGCATCAACATAGTCACGGAGGACAAAGGTGGTAAGTCAAGCTTAGAGGTACCAAATCGCTGTGGCTGGTCAAAACACTGTCTTTTTGCAGGACACTTAATTGTTCACACGCTCAGTCAAATTTCTATTCTCCCTTTAATAGCTTCTCGTTTGTATTTTTACCCGCAATTGTACTATAATTTTTAGAAATACTTAGTCATGGTGACATCAGTCAAAATTCAGTCAGAGTGTATCGGTGCAACTGTACACTATGTGTCCTGAATCACATGTATGATGTATCGCACGTATCCTGCACGATGTGTATCCTCTATTACATACATATCATAGAAAGTAACGCCAGCAGTGCGAAAACTTGGCGACACTATTGGGCAGGCTTCTTTGCTAAAATTCATCATAACATAAAGATTGAGAACCCCTCCGGTACGGAGTACGATCGTACCACTACGCTACATCCCGGGACCCACACAGCGGCGGCACGCGCCTGGCTAGTTCCTCCATCAGCGGCTCGTTCAGCAACCTGGCGAGTAACAGGAGGCGAGCAGTGGCAACAGGGAAGCGCCGTGTCAGGCTGAGGAGATAGATATAGGGCCGCCGGGGAACCGTTAGCTAACGCGATGACGAATGTAGCAATGCTACGTAGATTTGCCGTGGCGGGGAGTTGTTGTAAGAATTATTGATCAACAACATTGTGCAGTAGCTCACTCATCAATTCCCACGATGAGACTCTTATCCTTCCATCTCTCTATCCTTGCCACGCTCCTTATGTCCGGTGCATATTTACCTTGAACTGATTTGAATTGAATTGAATTGAAAGCGATAATGATATATACGTTTTCATGGAAGCAGTGCATATCTACTTGAATTGATTTGATAAGTTGATCCAGGAATTGATTTGATCAACTCGAGAATGAACATGTCGATTCCGACGTTCAACTCACAGGCTTGGAAGTTGATGATAAGGCAGGCGTGGACTCAGGGTACTTGCCAATTGATACAAATGCGAACACAGTGGCCCCTGTCTCCCTCTAGGTGACAAGCCGAGAAATTAATTCTCAAAACCAATGACCACGCACGAGCGAGGAATGAACCTATACACATAAAACTGTATAGCAATAAAATACAATGTGATGAAAAAGGGAGATCAAAGGCTTGTCCGATTTGCATTACATAGTTCATAGTTCTCCATACTTGAACGAGTTACATCCTAACTTGCCCGCGTGGCTCTAAGTTGGATGCGTTAATAAAAAAAAATATTATTTACAAATTCTCCGTAAATGCGACACCGTGTTGCACGGATCGATGCACTTGTGATCACTTGTATACGAAATAAATGGAAGGAAGCTAAATTCGTCAATATATGCAACTAATAGTCAACAGTATTGGTCGTCACACGCATGTAATCAATTCGCCTTCATACAATTTCGGATCCAAACTAAATCACGGCCTTCACACACTGCCTACTCATAATACTCAGCCCTTTATTCGGCAGAAGTAATTAACTGACGACTAGAAAAAGAATATCTAGTTACACAGCGGTGCCATTACGTTCCTAACTCGATTCAGAAAACGCCTACATAGAGACGACAAGACCAGCAAATTAAACTGTGTGACTCAATTGATCTCAAGGCCATTCGATTGATCCCCACAGGCCCGACCGCTTATAAAATCATTATCAACTTACTAACGTGACTAGCTGACTAGCGCATAGCGTGTTAATCGCTAGCTTAACACCAATTAAGCCATTCGCAGTCTGGTAAACGCGTATCAAGTTCATTCAAGATACTTGCCGTTAAGTACTAAGTACTAACTAAGTACTATGAAAAGCTAATCGCCATCATTTACACTTTTAGTATGCACGCTATGTGTTCCACCAATGATATGCAGAATTTAGATTGGCAGTTGCCCGTGGCATGTACGTTATGTATGTAATGCATAGTAAGTATACGCCATACTCTTTTTCTGATATGAAAACCATACATCTTTATCATCTCGAAGATTACACTACGGGCTACATGCATGTGGGATGTTACTTGTTTCTTAAGGGCATTTCAAAGCACACAACTAACATTATACATTAAACAGGGCACTCTCTGATTTAAAACAGGTCTCCTACATTTTCAATGTTAATTGTAGTCTTCATAGGTTATGTAGTGTGTATTAATGTATGTACACTATAATACAAGATTCTCCTTCTGACTTGAAGAAACATCTTTTTCCACTGCAGATGATATTTTTCCCAGCGGGACAGAGCTGAAAATAACTGACCCAATTAACTGACACACTTTCTCCAATCCATTGGATGAATCGTATTCAGTTTCCACTAATGATACATAGAATTTTGCTTGAGAGTTGCCCATGGCAAAGGGAGATCCCTAATGACGCCTTTGGTCTCAAAAACTGACTCTAAACTCACTCTTAATATAATTATAATGAGTAGTCGATATCACTAAGCACCGGTGCTATAAAACCCAGTTGACAAGATTCATATAATTCCAATAATAACGCAGTGAAATTCTCTATATTACAAAGTCCACATCCACATCTTCACTATTCTCAGAAAACAACCGGACCTACAGATTACAGAGCAAGAGGAAAGGAAAAGGGTGTGTGTATCAGTTACTGGACTCCAGCCTTCAATAAATTTGTCAAAGTTAGCGCATTCAGGCCACAACAACACACGTGACGATATAGCATCGCTCTGCAACACGAGTGTCCACTAAACAAATTTCACCCGCTCTGGTCAAATGGTAACTCACAAATTGTCGATTTCCAAGTACAACTACACGCCGCCGACAAGCCGACAATGAACATTAAATATTAATAGCAGACCAGGCGAACCTGAAAGCTTCTGAGAATTACTGTTTTCTATTCTAGCGAAACCATACAACTCTGTCCTACTAGGCTGAACTTAGAAGTTCAAGCCAGTCAAGTGATGAATTCGCTTGCCTTGCTATTTAACTGCTGACCGGTAATGCAAATGTTGTACGCCTATAATTCATCATCAATCAAGCGGCAACTCGAGAGCACCAGATTAGATGCAAATAATAATGTTCAGTTAGCGAGAATCGGCTGTTTATCAACCCACACAGCCATGAGATTGGTGAGCACTTGTATTAACTAATGATGTACGGGTTCACTGGTTCGGTAATGATTGTAATCAATTGTAATCAGTGAACAAGAAGGATATCTTCAATGGACACCACTTACAGTAGGAACCGACAGACACAACAATCACTCAACAGCAGACAAAGTATACACAAACATATCAACAACTCCATCTCCAGACTATCACACAAGAAGTCAAGAAGGGCAATGTTCTTGGTAGACTGGACATGCATTAAAACTGTTCTAATTGGCATCTCAGATCCTGACCAATCTCTTCACAATAATTAGCAAAGTTAGGTAGGCTGCTAACTTCCTAGTTGGTGCAGGCTCCAAATCAAGTTTTTTGCAAACAAAAAAACCTCAATAGGTCAAGTCCTCGGCACACAAAATAAATTAACAATGAAATCTGCTATCACACCTTTCATCACAGCACAAAAAGTTGTAGCAACAACAAAAAAGAAAGCAAAGCCTGAAACAGAGCATAAAATCAACATTTCACTTGACATCATCGATCAGTCATTATATTGCGCTAGCCACAAACTGACCTAGAGTACAAAAAAGAAGAAAAAATCGATGCCTACCAAGTACCACATGCGCGGCCATTTAGGATCGGTGAACGCTCTGTCGACGTCGCGCTTTTCCAGCGCACTGCGGATCTTTTCCGTGTTGCTACCACGATCCGACGGACGCACAAAGTCTCGCTTGACTCGTCTCTTTACCTCCTGACGCGCCATCCACAACACCTGCATCCAGACACAGGATTATCATTGTCTAGATGTGGAATTTGATTTCCTTTTAAAACGCTAGACATGGGATTGATCGTATACACGGGATTGTCTAGATATCACGGAATTTGAGTTCTGAATGGGATATATGAGATTAAAACACGGAACTGTTAAAACTTCAGTTGCAAATTATACTATTATACTATTACAAAATAATTGAGAATATTTTTACTGGTTAAACGCGTACTACATTTACGCAACAAATACATCAAATGTATGCCCATAGTTAAGCAATGACAGAATTTACAACACTATCTAATTCGTGACACATATGCAATACACCGTGTTGATCTTCTCTGCACTTAACCTATTCTTCTTTATTTCAAATATATAGCCTACCAGTGCACAATTTAGACTTTACAAATCACTGCACCATTGCACAAACAAATCAATTATGTCGCGCAGTCGGACACATCAAAGCTCATCAGCCTTCATCAAAGTGCCGGCATAAAGTCATAATAGTAAAATCTATTTTATTTGTGCATCAAAGACCCAGTTACAACATGTCTTGATGAAAGTGCCGGCCTGCATAAAGATCTATTTTATTTATGCGCGCATCAAAGATCCAACTAAATCCAATCTACCACAACAGCCGCCAGCAAACACATTCAACAACAATTAACCCTAAAAACGTTCCAAAGTTCAAGTTTACATAATTGTACTCTAAGATTTTAAAAATGCTTGTAAGACAAAGAACAACAAAGCCGCAGCATTGTTGGCGGTACTAATTAAGTGTAAAAACTGTCTTGCTGTATTTCATCAATGCTGCTTCAGCTCAGATTCAACCTAAGAAGCATGAAAAATGCAACTTCTTTTGACAAAGTGAAAGCTAAAAAAAAACTTTCTCTTGAATTCATGGTGCGTATTGACGAGTATAGCTGGTATTTTAGCCAACAAAGGGCACCTAATGGAAAAGATTAGATTTCAATACTCAAAAATTACAAAAAAACATTATTAGTGGACACTAATAAACAGTCAAAAGAATGTATGACAAGCAAAACACCCGCTTTCTAACACTCACTTGCATTTCAAATTCATCGTATTTTAAAACTACGTCCACGAAAAAACTACATTCCAAGGCATTAAATTAATCATTAATAATCTGACTGTGACTGCTGTAACTAGGCAAGACAATCTTACCCACGCACATATACTTGCATGTATTAACTTTTATTTCCAGCACAAATCAAACATCAACAAAAACATAAAATTGCTTGAAGAGGAAGATCAAATGTCCCCGATGACGTCACTAGATGCCCAAAACGGACTCTAAATCCATTATCTATTGTTATTATAAAGGTCCCTGTAAAGTCCTCTAACATGGATCCCTGACTACACAACAAACAAAGAACTCTACTAACCCGAGGTTCGTGAGCGAAAGACTCCAAGTACTCGGAGCCCGAGGTTGCATTCAAGGATCGCCTGGAGAGGCGGCGATGTCGGAACAGATAGTAGTCATCCAATATCTGAAATCAACAATAGTTAGCATACAATGGTGTAGTGGTTAAGGCGTCGGACTTCGAGTCCAGAGGACCAGGGTTCAAGTCCCTGCGCCGGCAACTACATGAAACACACACGAGTGTCGCTAGCTGCTAACCCCGTGCCAAAATTTCTTTTTTATTACTAATTTTAATTATTTATTATTTATTTGGTTTGCGTCAGGAAGAACATCCGGCCGTAAAAACCCAGCTCCAGCAGCCCTCATCAGCGCGGGCAAAATCGTGTAAACCCGTGTGAAAACATGAACATTAACGGACTACACGATAACGAGGTTAGTTAATTGCGTCACGCGTACAGCTCTGGACAGCTATTTCGGAAGAAACGCGCGCGTGACATTAATAGACCTGTAGATGTAGCTACCGCGGTCTGTAATAATTATAATTGCTTGTTGATTTGCTAAAACACTAATAAACCATGCTTTGTATAAAACAACTCAACCCTGACTACAACAGTTCCTACTCACGCTTGCGCCCCTCTAACTCAGTACAGCATTATAGCATCAATGAAATATTAATAAATGGACTCAAGGCCTATGAAATTCACACTCCATACTTCATAGACTCAAATGTCAAAAAACCCCAACTAATATTTGAAGAGAATTGCACGCATCATCTGAGAGTCAAAGCGTATTGCTACTTGCACGCTGGAAAAAGATTACACAGCTAGCTTCATCTGTGGCATCCAAATCTATCCTGCTTTCTATATTTGAGGTTTTGAACGTGTGTAGTAACGAAGACTACAATCCATATTTATAGTCCAAAAACCCGCTCCATCTTCTCTAGTCGCAATTTACGACTCGTAGGAGGAATTCTGGGCTGCAAAATAATCTTTTTTTAACCCCAGTCTGCAGGGCTGCTTCCTACTCTACACTGCTACTGGTCGTATAAAAATGACTTCAAATGAGCAGCTTATCAATCTACGCGCAAAAAATTATAAAACAATTTCAAGATGGCTGCCGCCATACCTTGGTGACCAATATGAATCCGTGTCGCTGTGCCAAATCCCGTGCCACCCCCTCCCCCCCGCGAATGTGTGCCGCCCACTGGTTGGTGTAAACCCTCGTAGCCCCACCCGCTACATCCCCTAAATCTACTCCACCCCCTTCGCTCTGATCTGTTTCCCCACCGCCGAAATCGTCTGATTTTTCCGCTTTTGCAAAATTACAAAACAATGCGGAAAGCAGTAAAAAAATGCAGATGCCGTTGATGCAATTCCAGATGGTGCGTGAAGACATCGCGATCCCAACAAAAGACGGCGCCACTGATGGTCAATTGTTGTTGTGGGGTTATCCCATTCATCAAGGGGTCAAAGGTGACGGGATGGGACGTTAGATAAACTAGCGGCGGATGCATTCATTGGCAAGAGATGCGAGAAAAGAAATAAGTCTATTGCGACGTTGAACAAGTCAAACTCATAAAACTTATTCCATTTCAAACTATTGCAGTTATCTGCAATGTCCAATGGTAGTTAGGCTAATCATATTCACAGCTCTCCTTTATATTGTTCATCTAGAAAGAACCATTCTATCTGCTTAACAATGGCCAAACTTCGCAGCTTAGCAACTGCAAGAAATATGCCTAAGTTTTCAGAGTGAACGACAGATCTAGTATCCAAAAAGCGGTAGATTTGAGGCCTAGGCCCACATCATAGCCTACACTATGCAGTATTCACTGTTACTACGAATCTACGATCAACGATCGTCTATTAAAAGGCTATTTCAACGCTGTAATCCGTATCAGCCAATCCAAATGAAGTCAAACGCCAAATCCTAATCTTAATGCATTTGTTATAATTAGGCGAAAAATGAAGACCGATCGCATTGTTACTAGGACCTTTTCTCTGTTGTCTGGCCTAATCATTGTCGATAACATTATAATTGAAGCATTTTAAATCGAAAATCTTGTAAAAGCGTCATTCTCTAGACGTCAGTAGCACATTATATACTGTTGATAAATAAAAACAAAGCGGTGGTGGCAATAGTAAAATTATCCGAATAATAAGAGTAGTAATAGAAGATATTTTAATTATTGCCCATTATTATCTAATATTATAGTACAACAGAATGTCAAAAATATAGGACTGAAAGTAAATTGGAATCTACAAACACACACTCCGTCTATGCCGCCATAATGATGATTTCATCGGATCTGCAATAGCTGGACCTGTATTGAAGATCGTAGCCTAGGCTAGGCCTCTATCGAAATCTTTAACCTACACTGTTACGTTATAAGGCTACTCGGGTTGCCAAGGAATCAAAATGTCATCAAGCCGTAATTATTGATAGGCCTATAGTTCACAATAATATTATTTACGGGACTGCTAGCTTCTGACTCAACTTCGGCTAAAAAAATGATGCAGCTTGCTATAATCTATTGTTTCAACAAGTAGGCTTAGGCCCCTGTAAACCAATTTGTAGTGAAATGCTAGGCCTTCAAATTTTCGTAGGCCAACGCCCATATTCCGTACACTATTTTTGGTGCTAGTAAAAATATAACCTAATCCCACTAGGTATATTACAGTCCTGTGTATACAGGGGCCTGATCAATTGATTTTGCTTGGCTCCATTCTGACGATCATTCAGCTGCCTAGTTGACTAGGCCTACTGAAGAATCTGATTACAAACATGACGCACGACGGTGAGTGTTAGTCGGGCCAGGGTAGCCTGATGTTGAAGTACCTCAGTGGCTTTGCAGCACTATATCAAAGAAAAAATTACGAAAAAGGCTTCAGAATAGCGCCACGCCAGACAGACTCGTCGAGGCTCGCTGTGTGTCGAGGAGGCGGCTGGAGTGGATGCTTTGATAAGCAAAGTCGCAAAGTCAAAAAGTTGCAAATTTGCAAAGTCGCAGTCGCTAAGTGGTAAAGTCGCAAAGCCACAATGTCGCAAAGCCGCAAAGTGCATCTTAACTAAAATATCCGACTAGGGGTTAAGGGCGTAATGCTTATTGTCG
>JAQIWG010009386.1:0-10699 GCA_034695025.1 Chamaedrilus cognettii
CCCCCCCCCCCCCCCCCCCCCCCCCCCCCCCCCCAAGCAGTCCCCCCGTGCGTCGATGTTGGGGCACAAGGGGCACGTGTCTCAAATTTAACATTATTGGTGCCCCCTCCGCTGATTTCCGTGCCCCTCCCCCGTTAGTAGATTAATTATCATTAGATGCCCCCATTTATGTAGAAAGTGCCTCCCACGTTAATGAAAGGTGGCCCCTTTCAGCAAGATGGGGTGCTACGTGTTGCTCCCGGAGAAAAAGCCTCCATCAGCAGATCCCCCCGCCCCGTTCGCAACTTTTCTAGAGTTGGTGCCCACGCCAAATCATTCTGGATCCGCCCCTGATCAGCGGGCTACTTGATTAGCGTGTAAACAAAAGTTGCTCAAGAAGTCAATTTTGCTGCACTGAGATTTCTCATTGTCCGTTATTAAAATCTGACCTCGTGCGGAACAACGGCGGGGGCGTAGCGTGGGTGGGGGCAGGGGGGGCATTACCTTCCCCTGTCGGGGGTCTCTGGCCCTCCTGCTCTCAGAAAAGTAAACATTGGCCGACAGTGTTTGCCCCCCTGCTCTTGTGGAAATGAAGCTTTCGTCCCCTGCTCTGACAAACTGAAACATTTTGCCCACCCCCCCCACCCATGCTCTATGTCTAGTATCGCCCTGCCACCCCTGCCTGCTTGGAGTTGTTATGTAACATATGCACAGACATAATCGGTGTAAAATGGAAAGTGCTTATTAGGAGCAACGTTGAAAATTTCTTCTGTCAGCACCCCCCCCCCCCCCCCCCGTTGGTGAGTTCTATTCGAGGGGAAAGTGTAAGCACTGGCGGAAAAAGTATTGAATGACACATATTAATTGATTGAAAAAGTGTCAAATTTGAATGATTAGAAAAAATGGAGTGGGGGCCCATTGAAGGGATAATAGGGGCCTACTCGGTTTGAGGTAGGCTGCGGAAGTTATGAGAAAAAATTTCTTATAACACCACCCCCCCCCTCCTGCTCGTGAGTTTGTTTTAAAAGAAAAACGAAGTTTGGGAGGCAAAAAAGTTGAGAAAGACTTCTTTGGTATCAACGACTTTAAAAACCATGGCGCCGTGGTGTTAAATTGTTGAGGAGCGATACGAATTCTCAGCTCTACAGACTCCATCGCTCCTCAGGACACATCTACACATGATGCGTTGAAGGCGCTGCATCCACCTCGACCCCCGGATCGACGCGCTTCACCTTTGACAACGTCTCAGTCTATTCGCGTCTTTCCACTCCACTCTCCGTCAGAAAAGCAGTAATGTGCTCAAAAAAACACCAAAAAAAACATCTGGGTGTTTTCGGGGGGGGGGGGGAGGGGGGGCAGCATACCCTAACGCCAGCCCCATAAGAGCGTGTATCCTTGGCTGCAAGCGTTCAACCTGTGCTTGCACGGAAAAACTGACCAGAAAAACATAAATGATGACGATGAGGATAAATCCATACTGCCTGAGCAAAAAGTTAAAATATGACAATCTGATATTTAAATGGCGCCAGCTTCAACTAAATCATCTGCCCACCCACCCATCGCCAAAGTGCCCACTATGCAAAACAGACCTACACACAACTACACATCTTTTCAATTGCTCACAAATATATACACCACTCAAACCCATGGATCTGTGGACAAACCCTATGGGGGCGGCGGCTCAACTGGTAACCTGGGAAATGAGGCTGGCTGATCCCTGAGGCTGGATGGGGGAATCCGGGCCCGACAATCACGGGACCGGATGAGGTCGCCACCACCACCACCCACCTCTAAATTATCTGTGTATTTTTGGCGAGCCCAAGTAATCAAGCCTATAGCATTTACAACATAGACCAACTCATGATCGTCATATACATGTATTTATATGGGAGGTATTTACATCGACTGTCAATACTATCTATCAATACTATCTGTCAATACTATCTGTCAATTCTATCTGTCAATACTAGATACATAAAATCTACGATTTGTAGAAACATCTACTACCGTAGCTAATAAAAACATTAGGCCTACTTAAGGCCGGTTGCTAGATTTCGATTTGAAGTGCGATTTTATTTTGTTGTCCGAATTAACCAATGAAAATATATGAAAGAATTGTATTGAATAATCTGATTGATTAATTCGGACTACAAAATAAAATCGCACTTCAAATCGAAGTCTAGCAACCGGCCTTTAGCATGGTAGGACTGTGTAAGATTTTTTGCCCAACGATTTCAGCTTTCGTGCAAAACATATATTCTTGGTGTAACAATTACGATCTTAATGTTAATAGAGTCATTATTATTTTTTATTGCAGCATGACATCACGACCCCCAACAACTGAACATCAAGACATTAACTTCAAACAGTACGAATAACCATTACAGCGAGGCCCTATGGTATAGTGGTTAAGGCGTCGGACAGGGAGTCCAGAGGACCTTGGTTCAAGTCTCCACGCCGTCAACTGCGAAACCATGCAACTACGAAACCGGGCCCTTCAGCGAGGCTGTTAAACACGCAAGTGTCGCTAGCTGCCAACCCCGCACCAGATAAAGATTTATTTTGTTGGCGTCAGGAAGGGCATCCGGTCGTAAAAAACCAGCTCCAGCAGTACTAATCAGGGCGCAAACGTCTAAACCTATACAAAAACATGGACATTAACAAATTAGACGACAAAAATGGCGTCTAGTTTTAAATCTTTTGTTAGTATGAATATTCGTACAGTTTGAAGTTAATATTAACACTTTCAAGCACTGTAATCAAATATATCCCCCATCAGCCAACACTGTGCACTTCCAAATTACAACCATTGACATTGCCGACGAATTCATCATTATCAGTAACCGATCAACCAGGCACAGTATTGGCAGTTTGCGCTGCTAAACCTTTATGCAGGGACGACACATTGACAGGTGTCGCAACTATTCACTAATGTCTGTTTAAACCTATTTGCACTGCAGGCGGAATGCGCAATATAGATTTTGCAGGGAAAAATTAGGCGGGTTCGAAGCATACGAAAAACACTCTTGGCAGAGTGGCGCAAATATTCTACTTTCCAAACTTACCACATTGATGGTAAATCCTGATCAGACAATAATATATTTTACTACATAGCGTCACGGTCTGTGAATGGCGTTTAAAATTAATAATATATTAATTACAGTGGCTGGAAGTGACGATATTAACTTCAAACTGTACGAATATTCAAACGCAATTTTAAGTTAACAATTATCCAGTTGTTAACTTAGAATTGCGTTTTTATTAAATGAAATCGAACGGTAAATAAAACGCCACAGTAGCCTACTGACGGTGTCACAAATAAAGAATCCCCCGTGATATGCCATCCCCCCTGACGCAATCAAACGGTCATAGCATAAAAGCCAGTCAACTGATTTGCAAAAATTTTGGTGGCAATACCGCCAAATTTGCAGCAGGCAGTTGCTTGCTATTTAACTCACATAATTTTGAGATAAAGACATGATTCACCACAAAGTTAAAAAGGATTAAATTTTGACTGTAATGAAGTATCCCCCTTTGTTCACATGTATCCCCCCCCCATACATAGTCGCTATTTGTGAAAGTAATGATCCGATCATTGTCAATTTGAGAATCTAGGCAATGATGATCTCCAAACACGTGCCAAATTTTAAATGTATGTGTCAATTTTTAGCAGACCTTTGAGGCTCCTTTATACAGGTTATAAAAATCTGACATTAAATGTTGCAATAAAAAGAAAAAAAGTTCAAATGCAATAAAATTCTATGCACATGTTCCCTTTCTATTATTATTGTTCCATAAGATGCCAGCAACAAAAGCTGAAAGCTTCAGAGCATTTGATATACAATTTCGGGAGAAATCTTTAAAAAAACGTGACAACGGCAGGCAGTTGAACGCTGATTTTGAATGAGCAATCGGAAGCCGTTCTAAAAACGAATGTTTCTAAACTATGCAAATTTCAAAACATTACAATCTAATCACTAAGTGAGCATTATCTGTTATCCAGTGGCGATTCCACATGGAAGCCAAAATGAAGCCAGTCCTCCCCAATTTCGGATCTGGCCTCCCCAGTGGCCTCCCCAAAATAAAGTGGAATTGCCTGCCTCATGATGTAAGAACATTGTTATATTGTGATGCTAAGAGAAGAAAAAAATGGGTTACTGTGGTTTTGGCTTCTCTCCAAATAATTAGCTGGCATCCCCAGTGAACATGTCAGTTGATTAGTTGTAGCTGACTATGACACTGTAAGGGTTAGGAAGATGTAGAGAAAATTTGTATTGCTAACAACAAATGAAAAAATTTCTGTTAGCAACCCCCCCCCTCTTCGCGAGTTGTACGCCAGAAGATGTGGCCTCCCCAGTTATTCTGTGGCCTGTTATCTGGGTATCCCATCCATGCCTCCATCCACAGCCCGAGCTTTTACAAAATAAATCTCAAATTAATGAAGCGACGGCCATGCAGTCCCCCAAAAACTCACCCTCCTGCAAAAATTACATCAGCCAAGTTATCGATCGAGCAAAAATGTGAACTGTACCCACACTACCCACACAAAGGACGATAATGGATCGAGCGACAGAAAAACAAAGACCACACCTAAGCCATTAGCGTCGCCAGATCAATGTGGATACTAATTGCTATTAACCCGCCATTAGAAAATTCGCAGAGATTAGAATACCGCACGATAATGTAGAATGCCTCTGCAATGCTTCGACAGAATGGGGGCAAACACTAGTGTAAGTCTACACCCATTTCGATGCATTAGCAACCTGCGGGTTGCACCTGAGAGCAATATGAATCGTTTTCGCCGCAGGGGTAGATGCGCAACACAAAATAAGAAAAAGTTGATACTATCAACTGACACACTAAGTTGAACTGAACTGAAGTCAAGACACTAGCGTGACCGTCATACAGAATGGAAGTCTTTGTTACTAAACACGGTCCTTCAACTAACCCCCCCCCTTACCCCTCTGATCATAAATTAACCAACCTGCACATTGTTAGGCATTATATTAGAAATTAAGCAGTTTAACGACTCGGCAACATTAAAAATGAAACGTGAATGAAAAAATGAAACGTTAAAAGTGCACGTTTTATTTTTGATGTTGCTCGCGTCGCTAAACTGATTGATTTTAAATATTATAATGGCTGACAATGTGCATGTTGGCTAATCTATGACCAGAGGCTTAGGGGGAGGGGGTTAGTTTAAGGATCGTGTTAAGTAACAAAGACTTCCGTCCTACATTCTATACGACGGTTATGTTAGAACGATCCAGAGGCGGCGCTACGGCGGGCTTAATTGGAGAAAAATAAAATTGAGTGTAACATTAGAAGGCCAAAAGGTTTCCGTCAGCACCCCCCCCCCCCCGCTCGTGACTTTTGTTCGAAGAGAAAAAATGCTTTGTAGATCAAGCCTCCTTTTTTGAACCCCCTCACAATTTCCCATGCTAATTTCCCCATGCTAATGCGTCATCCGCAGGTAAGACGAAAGCTGTGTGAGACTAAAACTTACATGCAGCATTTCCTTGCAAAATTATGTGGCTTAGGGTCTCTTCAATCATGCATATTTTGCATGCAAACGATTTGCTTAACTGGATTTCATGCACAGCTTATTCCTTAACTGAGTTTCATACACGGCTTGCATGAAACCCAGTTAAGGACATTTTACACTGTCATTTTCTTAACATGGTTGCATGCAAAATTACATGCAAAATTGCATCGTGGAACGGAGGTCTTCTACATGTAAAGCCGTTTCACAGCAAAAATATCAGTTTACAGCAGTTTATCGGTTAGCTCTATTATATGTATGTATCGATGACCACATGAAGTCATGGTTTCTTCAGTATTGTAGGTCTGTAATCACTTTGAACACATAACAGCAATGAACTAAAAAGTTAGGATGTTTATATTAACTTTGACAAGACTTTGAGTAGGTAAAGGATGTCATGAAAATTGTTGCAATATTTAGGCAATGGGGGAACGCCATTAAATGGGGTAACGGAAGCAAAATATTTGAGAATCTATGTGCGAGGGGGACAAAAAATTTCCTGCAATTTTTGTATACAGGAGGCCAAGTTCTGTCGTGCTGCAAATTGCATTTTTGAGAAACTGGAAAGTTTGCTGAACTTGCCTGTCACTTTGCATCTGATAAAATCTATAGCATTGTCAATGCAAACGTATACACTAGAAGCAATCTCACTGACTACGTTGCAAATTATATCTCTTGAGCACCCCTGGTCCAGAATGTTTATATAACTATTCAAAACGTTTAATCAAGCTATTGCTTATGAGTGTCAACTTTATTCTGATCTACTGCATCCTGGACATATGCCTTGCGCAGGAAGTGTTTCCTCACGATACTTGAGGCTTCAAATAGTTCACTTCTCTTGCATGTTTTTACGATTACAAATGATCATATATGTATGAGCATTGTATCGCAATTGGCAGATACATACATGTACAACTGCAACGCAGTAACGTTTATCAAGCCATATAATGCAGCCGTTAGAAATCAATTTCAGGCTGAGAGACACTTCTTCAAGGATTGTTTAATAATTATTGCTGTTTACGATCTTGGCCTTAATGGCCTTTGCTAACATTGCTTGATCCACTCTGCATCTTTTGATATATTTAATTATTTTCGCCTTGCGTTATGGAATTTATATTCTTGTGTGTGTGTATATTTTCCGCCGTTTGTATGAGCGAAGTACGGATATTCAATGAAACAAAAAACTTGACAAAACAGATATGCAAAAACCTATAACGCAGTCTCATTCCGACACCTTAACCACTACACCACAGCGCTTCGCTACTACTGCTACTACTACTACCACGACTGCTACTCCCAGGCTACACTAACCCCCTGCAGGCCGGGGAACAAACAATTGGCTTGCACTTCACTGTTCACCGGCGAGTCGTAAAAGGCGACTAAAGAATGGGAAGCGGTTCTGTGTCGGTTTTCTTGCACAGAATCGGACTGTATAGTGCAGTGTATAGTCTTAGACGCGGTCCCTAAACTACAAAAACAAGACAAAAATAAACTACTATATTATATGTTCGTTTATTTGCATATAGGCTGGCAAACCGCAGCCCAGAACAAGCACAAATGTCACACAGTAATGGATGAACATGGACAGCCAAGATGTCAAAAATTGACTTAATAAATTAACAGATACTGCGATAGGACTGTTCGGGTATAGGCTAAGCACAGGGTGTCCAGAGAAAAATACCAAATCTGACATAAGCTTAAAAGTATATTAAAAGTAAAAGTGCATAGCAATGGTGAGGCGGAGACAGTCAATAAATATTCCTGTACAACTGAGGAGGGATGAAGTTTTTGTCGTCTTTACCATCATAAAATCAATGCTAAATAGTATACCCCCACCTGCATTTCCAGTTCGTGCAGCTCCTTGAGCGTCGGTCGCGCCTTCCCCTTGCCGGCATTCGACGTGAACAGATTCCTGTAGTGATCCAGATGTGGCAGGCTCTCCAGTGTATTCCTTCCAAACGTCTGGCTCGAGCTATCGTACCCCGCTCCGTCGGCAAACAGTGTCGGACGCCTCGAGTTCGGTCCGTCTTCGTTGGACGATTTGCTCGAGCGACGTCCCAGCAAGCTCGAGCGACGACCTGAACCAGTGTGTTTTTTACAGGGTGCAATTATTGTACCAAAGATCGAAAATTATAGTTTTTTGGCCTAAATCATCGTACCACCAGAAAAATGCAGAAAAACGTCATATTTCCATGGAAAATGTCCTAATGTCAAAAAATGCATTTCCAACACCCTCACAATTATAAGACAGATCGTCAATTGCTCGGTCCGACTCAACCTGCATGGGACGTTACGCGGGCTGCATCGTTTAGCGTATATTTAGCAACACTGACCTGAACTGTTGCCGCTAACAGCGGCCACTTGGAAGCGAGAGTTGTTTTTGGGCGGGTATTCGTCTTCGCTGTCTGATGACGAGTGCGTGACGTCATTGTTAGGCGCTGGAGCGGGCGGGGTTTGGGCGCCGCCTCGCCCCATGTTGAATTTGACGCTGCGTTTGCGCTCGATGGGGTGGTTGTTTTTCGACATAGCTGCGGTGTTGTTTGGATGTGGTGGGGTGGATTCAATCGGCCGGAGTGGGAGTGTTGTTGGCGGTCGTCAGGGAGAAGGAAACCTGAAAGATTATCGCACAAGTTTGCATATCCATGGTCAGGGGCGTAGCGTGGGGGAGGGCGGGCAGGGAGAGCATTGCCCCCCTGCCCCCCTTTCTCTAAAAACAGAAAAATGAACATTGTCATATAGGGCTTGCCCCCTGCTCTGCATGAAAATTAAGCCTTTAACCCCCCCCTGCTCTTGTGAAGCAAAATATTTAGCCCCCCCTGGCTCTATGACTGATGCCGTTTTGTCCGCTCTACTTGTAATCGGGATAGTATTGTGTTTGACGCGGAAACAATTTCTGTCAGCACCCCCCCCCCCCCCGCCCCCCCGCTCGTGAGTTAAATTCCAGAGGAGTAGTGTCACAAATGTTGTGCAGTGAGCAGAGCGCCAAAATGTCTGCCCCTTGCTAAAATTGGAATTTAAAAAACTAAAATAAAAGATATGTAATTAGAGGCGTTGTAGGTTATCTAGTATATCCCAGCCTACAGCATTAGCCATTATAGAGGCTATAAAAAATTTAAATAAAGAAAAGAAAACCAGTTGTCAGCGATGTTTTATGCTCATCAACGCTCCACAAAAACTATTTTACATATCAAACTCAACGGTTCTGATTCAGCATTACATGGCATGCATCATTTACTGTATCGTAGGCCTACAGTTCCAAATGTTTCCTCCGAGGTGCGCGGCTGCGCGGCTGCGCACAGATTTCAAAGCTGCCGCGCAGAGAAAATAGAACGCCGCGCAGAGAAATAGACGTTTGTAAACAAAAATTCTGCAAGGCTGTTTCTCAAATTAAGCTTATTTTTCTTGACATGACCGTCTGACCGTCGCAAGCTTATGTACATATATAGGCCTACTCAGAGAGTGAACGATAGCAAGTAGACTAGTGCAGCTGAAACGGTCTTTATAAAGCCAGAGTAGGCCTGCAGCACCCTTAAAAGGACCTCGGCCATGACACGGCGCTCCAAATGCAGGCCTGGAAAAAGGGCAATAACTGTTAAGAATGTCTTGAAAATTTTCTGTCATTACCCCACGCCCTCCCCCCCGCCCGTGAGTTCAAACACGTTGAAACTATGCTAGTTGTCCAGAAAGGCCGCACTGAACTTTCAATAAGTGCGCACACGACTTTCTTTGTCCACACACACGCTTTAACGATTAGAGGGAACATTGCCTGCAGAAAATTGATCACTATGATCACTATATTATTAACCAATACATAAACCTACAGTGCAATTAAACAATTACCACAAAATAATGGCCACATAATGGCTACATGTACGTAAAACTTTAATAAATCGTCGTTGAAATTAACGTTCCAGCTCAAACGATAAGATCCCCATTCATTGAGGGTGCACGAAGAGACAGAAGCCATACCCAAACTTCATCGTGACGCCGCGCCTGCGGTGCTGGCGCCAATAGTCCACCTCCTACTGCATCGCACCGCGTAGCACCGTCGTAGCTCGCAAGGTGTCGTGGTTTCTCGGTCGTTTAATGGTAGGCCCTAAGGTCAAACTTTGCGCTTTCCCTTTAGTCGGGCGTGTCTGATGTCTAGACCAACAGACCAGTGTTCTCATTTGACATCAACGATTCTGTTGGGCAGGCTTGATTAAATTGGTCGATAGGCCTATACCGAGAAATTCTGCAAGAAATTCTGCACCAAATATGTGAAAAATTATGCAAGAAATTCAAATTCAATTTGAAAAATTTTAGGCAAAAGTTTTTTCAGGCAGCCAATGAAATTTTTGGCAAAATTTGGTTACGGGCGCCTCATAGCCTATTACTGTCACTTGTGGACACATTGTGCATGCCCATGTTACTGTACGGTCTTGAAGCCTTGTCCCTTACCAAAGCGGATAGAAATAAAATATATTTTACGTATTCTACGGTCTTTTAAAAAATGTTTCATGTTAAAGAAAGTAATTGCATAAAACTGTGCCAATTTTATTCTGGCTGCCTTCCCCCGAGCTACAGACTGGATGCAAGAAAATTGAACCTTTTGCGCCGTGTACCGTTTCTTACAGATTCTGTGCCCTTTCAACTGAGCTGCTTGCTGGATTCCGATGAACTCCTTTCACAGATAAATAATTTCAATATCGATCCGCGCGCCAACTTGGCGGATACAAAAATCAAAATATGAAACAGTTTTGAATCCAGCTTGCAATTTTGAATTAGGCTTTGATTTTTAGTTAAACTTTGATACAGGCTATACATGTAAGTCCTTCATAGTACTTGAGTAATTTTCAGTAAAAACTTGACGCATTTTGTTTTGTTTTCCTTTCCACTGTTTAAATACCAGGCGGCGCTTCCAATTTTTGTATAATCTGATTTGTGTCGGTTACTGTAACAATTCTCACTACTTTCAATATTTTTATTTTGTGAGGTAGGCCTACACATTGTGTCACCGTGTTTATTCACTTTATTTCTTTCTTTCTTTGTTATGTTGATTGCTACCATTGATTTGGTCAAATAAAGTTGATATATACCATATATCAATATTGATACATATCGACCAAATTTTGCTCGATGATGTGTCAACGTCCCATGTTGATCTTTTCCGTCCGAATAATAACCAAGAGGAGGGGG
>JAQIWG010009387.1:0-10699 GCA_034695025.1 Chamaedrilus cognettii
AAAATAGAAATACTTCACATTTATTGAAGCAAATGCACAGGCCGCATGTCTGTCGAATTCCCTATCTTATGGTACAACTTCCAAACGAAAGTGATGAATATTGGGAAAGATAATCCATCTTCCTTAAAATTTCCTATCTCTCCCATGTAACAACAACAACAACAGCTCCAAGAACAAGATTACTATAGGCGAAGACGCCATCCCTATATAAGTGTTACCGTGACTAGGGTAACTTGATAGTTTTGGTCCAGTGCAACGCTATTATTTTTAATGAGCGCAGCCAATTGGCGCAAATATTTACACCATTTGATCCAGAAATTACAAAGAATTTAAACACATGAAAGATAAAGGATACGATAAGCAGGAATCAGAAAGATGAAGGATACGATAAACAGGAATCAGAAGAGTAATGACAGTAACACACGGTTTGGTGCACAAACACAATGTCATGTCCATCCATAATCACTTCTCTACAATCATGGTTCATCATAACGATACACTGAGAAAATAATATAATGCAATATAAAACACTGCAACAAAATAAACCAGGAAGTCGTTTCTGAAACTTCATAAAAACATCGTTGACTTGATGGTGAACACTAGTAGACAGCGTGCATTCTGTCACCTATCCCTTGTTGAGCTAAATTGTGTGACACTGCTTGTTTAAAACGATGTTAATTACAAATTAACCGTTCCAGTATGCTGTAGCCTAATCCATTATAATGATAACACCGAAACAATGATAGTGATAAAGGCAGCATAATTTAACAAAAGTTATTGAGCTCTGCGACTTTAAGGGTTTTCAATAAGTTTCACATAAAAGTGCACAGTTAACATGCAGATCTAAGCCCATAAATAGCCCAGTAGCTCATAATCGATATTGTTCCTGGAATACAAATTGAAAAAAAATACGTCTGGCACCATGCTGTTTGATCTGCGAAAAATATATATACAGGATGTATATCATAATAATAATAATAATAATCATCGTTTTTGACGTCCATTCTTATGCGTTACAGGCAAGCCTGTAACGCCGTGTCCATGTTAACACGGGTTAGACGTTTATAAATCAGAAAAACAAAAAATACAGGATGTATATCACATGATATAAGAATGGTTAGGGAGATGTTGATCTAGAATCAAAATCCCAAATCTTTCACGAACAACTTGGTAATAGAAAGCTTAGAAAAAAATAACTCACAACTACTGACAACACCACAGATGGCTCTCATTAACGGTCAAATTATCACCACGAGATCGACATCGGTCCCCTACAAATTATTCATACTATTCACAGAGACTGTACAATATCTACACATCAAAAAACTGTCACTTATACGACCGACTCAAACATAAAATTTAATTATGATTGTTGCTTAAACATCCAAACAGCAAAAAGTTTAAAAAATATAACGTCTACAAATGGTGGGCACAACAAAGTAACGGTATCACACACAGCAGCGGCACTGTCATAGAAAAATGCGGAATTTACATTTAGCAAGGACACGTTTAGGCATTATAGGCAGGCTAGAATTCATTATACAAGCTGATAAAAAAACAACATTGCCCTAAATCAATTCTTCACTATACATCATTTGCAAAGTGTTAACAATTCCACTCGACATCCACCAAAGTGGTGGATTCATAAAACATGTACTTACTGTAAAACATAAAATTTTTGAGTGCATGTAATTTAGGTGAATTCCACGAATCAGCCACATTCGCAAAAATTGCATGCAGCAAAAACAAAGTGACAGAATAACAACAGTACTAAAAAAAGCGAAAATTAGGCGCAGCAAAATTTGTAAAAGGCAAAATCACCAAAATAAGATGCAGCAAAAATTTCATGTTTTACAGTATGACTCGTACGGTATTCAGTAGGCCTATCTCTCTTTACGTAGAGGATAATCATAAGCCCTAAAGTCCTACATCTCTGTATCCCATACAAGCCATGATTGAACATACTTGATCCATACCATAGCACACGTTTCAGCTGCTGGGAGTCCACAACTTTAAAAAGAACTTCAGTTACACAACATCGACCTGCTTGAGAAGGAATCGTATGCGAATATGAAGAGAAGGGCTGAAGATCGGATAAGGTTGAAGATTTGGACAACAAATACCTGCCATTTGGCAGAGCACCGAAGAGAGAGACACAACACCGAGTGATATGCATGGCATAGGCATCCTTATTCCGAATGAAAGCTATTTACATACAAGCTAGTTTGGCAATTTGTCAAATTCTATCATCCGCAATTCAGCTACAATATCGGCGATAAATTTATATTAGGTTAAATTTATATTAAAATTCTGCTTTACCAATTCCACGGCATCACTGACTGACAATAACTTTATTCACTACTTTTCACAAATACTTACTTTACGACCAATCACCTGTACAAAACACAAATGTTCCTCACTCCATTCATATTTTCGCTCCTCAGTAATCCCTGGCCACCTCCTGGAGGCCGCTGGCGCCACCCTGCCCACCCGCCGCCCCCCCGGATGAATTGACTCCGTGACGTCTCCACAGCCAGGTTTGTCGAGTGAGGCCCGGGACACACTTGGACATGGAGAGGGCGCTGTTGTCTGGAGTGAGACCCAAGCATAGCAGAGTGCCCAGGTGGCGGATTGAACCATCCTGTCGCAAACAACAACACAAATCACAATTATTCCTAACAACAATAGTTATTGGTTGTACAAAACTTAATGGGCATCTCTAAATATCATAGTTTCCCAGCTCTGGCTCGTGTCGAGGTGTAGAAGTAGAGGCAGACATTGACGTCAGTGGGCATGAGTAGATTGCGCACTGACGTGACCATGTCTTAAAAGGCGAAAGTGCCACGTGGTAAGCGTATGGTTTAGCACTCTATGCTTAGCATTTATATTGAAAGTTTTAAGTTCAAAGTTAATTTCATAGGACACACAAATTTGTCTGAATGCCCAATTAGGCAAAAAGAACCAAACTACGCCCAAAGGGCCCACGCTCTATCAGCAGTAATTAAATAAAAATCTTGTAATTATCAAGGCCTAAATATTGGGCATTAATAATATAATTAGCTAACTATGCACATTACTAGAGTTATTTGGTCCAGCGCAGTTTTTTTATAGTTTCTAGCTAAATAACTGAAGGCTGTTTCTCAAAACTTCTCTTACTTTAAGTCTAAACATAATCCTAAATAGGATTTGAAAAAATTTAAATCCATTGCTGACCGCCATGACGTCATAATTTGCATCATTGCGCGTGGCGGTATGGCGTTTCAAAAAACAGACAAAAGATTTTTCTAAGATTTTCTTAAGAGCTTCTTCCTAAGACTTAAATTTGCTAAGATATTTTGAGAAACAGGCCCCTGGTCTTTTATGTCGACTGTTTTGATACAGGGCGAAGCTTATTATTAACTTGACTATATATGTGTTTTTGGCCCCTAGTGAGGACAGATGGAGGCGAATGGACAGCAGGACGCTCTTCTTGATCTTTACTAGAACAACAAATGATCTGGCGCAGTGGTCAGAGCTAGCGACAGTTGTGTGGTTAACAGCTCGCAACATGATGAGGCAATGGTTTCATTGTTGAATGATGATGATTGAGCATAGAGAAGTAAATTTATCAAATGCCATAAATCTAGGCAATCGGCAATACTTTGGACAAGTAATGTGAACATCACAGAGCAGCTACTACATACATCAGGAACATGACAGTGAGAGCAGTTCAGTCTTGTTCAAATATCTATCAATAAATCGGTAAAAATATCGTGGGTCTGACCGATCTGTAGTCCCACTGCTGGTTGCCCTTCTGTCCGTGACAGGGGTAGATGACGACCGAGCTGCCCGAGTAGTCGAGGCAGCTCTCCTCCCTCCGTATCTCACCGATCTCGCTCAGCATCCACACCTGAACCGGACATACTCTCGGTACAAGTTCGACTAGGAAAGACTGCACATGTATCAGTCGACATAGACATAAGTAACATCAGGGGTGAGTGAGTGCAAACGTTGTTAGTACATCTCATACAACGCGCACTGCATTCTCACACCTTCTAACGTGCCTTTGACTGACCGCTTTCTCACACCTCCTTTTGCGTTTCAACACTTTCAACGATCCTCTTCACCCAAGATTCAACTGCATTACTGTTGAGACTATTGACTACAGTATAATACCAAAAGAATGGTCAATAAACTTTCAAAATATCCTCGACAGAAATGTGATATCAACAGGAGACACGTGAGACACAGACCTGGTTGCCTCCCTGGTTGTGACAAGGCCAGATGCTGATCGGCTTCTCAAAGGCATTGCTCCCCACTATACTGTCAATGCACGCTGTGAACTTGCTTCCATCCACACCCACACCCCTCTCAGCGTTCTTGATCTGCGCAGCCATTGAACGACAGCACGTCAAGCATCTAAGTTGCAGTCGTGCAATGCTCACAAAATATAAAAACGATGTAAAATTGCCAAACTGCAAGAAATATTTGTTCAAAAGCAAAACATCTATTGAAAAGCACTACATCTGTAAAACAACATACATCACTGAGATAATACAATGTAAGCGGAGTACAGCAAAACAAGACACTCAATTGTAAAACAACATACCTAGCAAAAGTCAATATTTCATTACTAGATCTAGTGAAATATATCATACACTCATACGTTATATAATCATATCATCATCATACATTCAAACACCCATACATTCATATTAATTTGCCAGAAAAAATAAAAAAGTAACAACAAAGCCAAAATTAAATAATCATATAAATAAAAACATTTCAGTCGATTAAAGAGTGCACGGAGACGAAGTCTAGAATGTAATAGAAGCATAAGGGAAGGTGGAGGAGAAAGCCGACCGTGCCCGATGCGAGAGCCTCGGTGGGCACAAAGAGCTCAGGGTAGACGTTCTTGAGGTACCAGTCAAACGTCTGACACTTGAGCCGCTCGCGCAGTCGCTTGCGCTCACTCACATCCCCATACGAAGCCTGCTAACATAGATATGGGATACATCTCACACTCACATCCCCGTACAAACCCTGCCAACAAAGATATAGTATACAGCTCACACTCACATCACCGTACAAACCCTGCCAACATATATATGGTATACAGCTCACACTCACATCCCCATCTGAACCCTGCCTACATAGATATGGGATACAGCTCACACTCACATCCCCGTACGAACCCTGCCAACATAGATATAGTATACAGCTCACTCACATCCCCGTAAAAATCCTGCCCACATGGGGACATGACACATACTCACCGCATGCACTTACACATCCACGTATGTACGCTGCCAACAAGGGGACATTACACACTCACACATCCACCCACACATACACGCATCAACCCTCAAACCACTATTAGTTTTCTTCAATAATCTCAAACTTATAGACCAACTTAGCAACCCGCCCTTGGTTGCCACACCAGCATTCAACAAGAACAGGCGACATGCTAAATCAAACATTAAATTGCATGTGCAAAGTTGTGCATGTCTTCATTGCACATTTATCTACACACCCAATATTCCAAGGATCAGAACAAACGTTACAGCAAGTTTCATAAGTCTCTCAGTAACAAAGCACCATCGGAAAAAAAAAAATGGCTAAAAGAACAAGCATCAGGAGCTGAAGATGAGGGAAGAAGCCTGACCGGCGTGGCGCCTGTGTTGAGGTAGTACTGGTCCTTGAAGTCGTCGAGCCAGACCTCAGCGAGGCGCTGGAGGTTCTTGCGAGGGTTGCCACCGTCGTTCATCTTGTACGTTGTGCGCTTGCGGAACAAGTGACCGACATGGGAGCAGGGGACCGTCTCCAGAGTACCGCCACACATCCACGTCTGAAACACAACAGGGGACCGTCTCCAGAGTACCGCCAAACATCCACGTCTGCAACACAGCAGGGGATCGTCTCCAGAGTACCGCCACACATCCACGTCTGCAACTCAGCAGAGGACCGTCTCCAGAGTACTGCCACACATCCACGTCAGCAACACAGCAGGGGACATGGAAGAAACATACTCAGTTAATAGAGTAAACCGCTCGATGGTTGGTAGTGTCTAACAACAATTAGTGTTGTAAGAAATATGTTTACACTGATAATTATTATGAATGATTTGGAAAACATTAACATCTAGGCTGTTAGTGTAATCAGGAACGTCCGAGGTTCATTCCTCTTCCTTGACTTTCAAACTTTGGTTCATTATTTAATAACTTTTTATTCAATATTATTAAATAATAATCGGTTACAAAATAGCATTTCAACTAATATCCAGAAACATTTAATAAAAAAAATTAATAGCAATTTTAATATATTTCAGATTTTAGATATTTATGAATTTGCCGGGCACACAATCGACTCAAAATATTGTATAAAAATAAACTGCATTAAAAAACAACATATTTGTGTCCATGTATTATCGAATGATATTGCCTGACCCGACCTTAAACGACATCTCTAGGTTCTCCCCGCCCCATTGGTTCATCTCGACGTCAAAGCCGCCAAGTTCGTTGAATCGCTGGCGGTCGATCGCAAACATTCCCCCGGACATTGTCGGCGTTCTGCAGGCAAGCAAAATATACAATCTCAATGAAAATTGTGCAAATTTCAGAAATGAAATGCAGATTGGACGCGGATCTCAAAACAAAATAAGATTCTACGTATCTGCAGTGACTAATGCTGGCTATAGAAGTGAGATTTTATAATAAAATCAGACTCTAAATTTAACGTGTGTCAACAAATGTTATGCGTAAATGCAATAAACTATGAATGTCTACTCAAAAATGAACTGGTGCTTTGAATTGATTTTCCTATATTTTGCCACAAAAGAAAGTAAATAGTTACGGTAGTTACATTTTAGCTAAAGATTAATAACAGCATAAGCAAAATGAGCCTTATAAAAGGTTACCGCCGCAGTGCAATACAAATAAAAAATATAACGACACGATTCTGTAAGACAAAAAAACAAAACACACAAACCGTGCCCCTCACCGGACAGGCTCGATATCGCTCATCCGGCGCTTCTGTTCGCGCGCCGGTACACTGATCCACGTGAACTGCAGGTTCCAGTCAAACCCACCGATGTTGATTGACTTGATGTCAAACGGTTTGTACGCAAACGTGTCGTCGTTAATGATGTCCATGACGGGAGTGACGACATTCGTGCGACTCTCGGCGACACGACTCAGAAGCGGCTCCAGCCAACCTGAGTAGCCAGAGACAGCTGACGGTCAGGCTAACCCGGCACAAAGGTCGAGCTACGACCAGTGAAGGCGATGAATCAATAAACAATCACTACATGCGCACTTGAAGTAAATCAGATAATACAAAAATGTATCAAAGACAGTTAAACGAACAATTAAAAACACACACTTGCATAAATTGAAGGATGCCAAAAGAATTAAACATTTTGAGATTAGATATGAGGGATCGCAACAATCAATAAAAAATAATAGCTAAATACAATTTATTTAGCATTATTTGCTCATTGCTAAAATCTAAAGTAATCTACACTTTTTAAACCATTCCATTTTCATAGCTCTATGTAGTCTAAGCGTTACACAAGATCATGAGATTTAATGAATGATCTCTTCCACAACAAAATCTCTCTCCAAGCCACGGTAGAGTCATAGACCACAAAATGCTGAACTGTTAGTGACTGCACTCCAGAGTTAGCACTCACCCGGTGTGCACTCGCAGTGTGAGTCGAGAAATATGAGGACCGGTGCGCTGGCAGCGGTAGCGCCGAGTTGGCGCGACCTCGCAACCCCGTAGCGCTTATCCGCGCGAATGAGACGCACCTTGGGCAGCAGCGCGACGTAGTCAGTGAGTCCCTGCTTCAGGTCCTCTGCACATACGAGGCAAGATATGGATCCAAGCGCTACTAACTGGTCCTCTGTGCACAACAAAGCGCGTCCACTATTAACTAAATCCAACTCACATCTGATTCATCCATCAGAGAGCAAGTTATGCCAAATAACAACTAGGCGTGCAGTCATCCATCACTGAAAGCACAAAACTACACTATTATTGTGTATAAAGTTAACTACTGACAGTATAACTCAGCCTAGATTACTTTAAAAGGTGGAAATATAAATTTTTTCACTTCAATAATAACATGACGATCACCTAGTTACATTTACTTCTATAAACCATTCACAGCTCTCATAGAGTTCCCGCACCAACGATTCGAGCAAAAGATGTTTTTTACATCTCCGTTTGCATGATATATTTTTGGTGCGTTACAAGTGCAGTATACATACATAAATACATACACAAATAGGACGCACGCATAACCATGTGTGTGTGATACAGAGATCATTGATCGAAAATATGACTTTGAGTTTTTAACCTATCCAAGCATCTACAGATCAATGGTAGCTAGGGAACACTTAGTTGACCGGTTGGCGTACCATGCTCAGAAAAGTCATCGACGAGAATGATTTCCTTGATAAGATATGGGGGCGATCGATTCAGGACACTGTGCACCGTACGCAGCAGGGTTGTCCAGGCCTCATTGTAGAATACAATTACGACGCTCGCAGCTGGCAACTCGTCAGCGTACTTCATCTCGGGACACCTATGTGCAACAATCATCCACACTGAGCACATGAGCAACATAACTATAGCTCACGCCTATGGATAAATGACATTACGCAATTACCCCGATCAGTGCCACGGAGAGAAATCACGTCACTACGTCACTGAGCATACTCACTGGTGCGATACGTTGTTGGATTCGCTTCTGAAATAGATATGTTGCATTCCCTATACGTTTTCTAATCAGACTAATCAAACACTGATTGTGTTCGATATACTAAAAATTTCTTCATCAGAGATTATGTAATAGAATAGGACGCAATGAGTATGGTACCCCATTGCCATTACCAATAACTGTCAGTACGGCAAACAACACAACGCAATCTTGCTCTATCAACGCGTTGTATGGTATATGCGGTATAGCAGAATAGTAAACTTGTATCTCATTACCGGTAATCACGTCAGTATGGTAAGCTGAGCTGCCCACTCACGCTTTGTCGCGCACGTCTGGCAGTGCGCGGTGCAGGGAGATGCGCCGACTTGCGCGCTCATTGTGAGCATACTTGACAAACTCAGCGTCCTCCCCTCCCCCCCCTGTGTTGCCGCTGGCAACCCCGGCCATGCCTCCCGCATCCACCCTGGCCCCCACATCCCCCTGACCGAGCTCGTTGACCACCTTGTGTTCAACCGACGGATTCTTGTCGACGACTATCAAATATCCAGGCACAAAATTTTACTGAAAGAAAACAGAATTACTGGGCCTGCCGGTGTCAAGGATTAAAAAAGAAAGAACAGCCATTAATAAAGAAGAAATAATCAAGCATAGCTGTAAAAATAAACCAAAACTCATCACTTAAGCAAGAACAATGTATACATCAATTACTTGCATTTTTAAGCTTCATTCATCTAACAAGCCTTTCAACCGATGGTATACCAGTATCTAAAACTGAAATTTATCTCTCTCACACGGTATTCAATAACCTTAATTTTCATAAGCTCACCAGGAAGAAATTGCTTTCTGACAGGCTCTGCTTTCCTTGCGACAATTCTCCCATCGTCATCAATTTCCTCCGCATCACTGTACTCGTCCTCCCTCTCATTCCCTTTGCTTTCCCCCAAACCCTTCTTCGCCACGAGAACTGGCTGGCTCCTCTGATGCTCAGCCTGCACCCCACCCACCAGGCCCAGACCTCCTTCTCTGTCCAGTCTCTGAGTAAACACATGTATCTGACCTTGGCCACCCAACTGAACCTGACCTAGCGGTACATTGCTTCTAATTTTTGCAATCAGTGCATGACTATCTTCCATGCCCTGAGGAACATTGGCAAGTTGATGCGTCTCGTGACCTTTCAATCTGACCTCATTCACGTTCTGCTGACCAATCAGGTGCGAGTCCACTCCCGCGTGACCTTGACGCCTGGCTTCATCGTCATGATGATGACCTACGGGGAGATTGTTTGCGAAAAAATTCTTTTCGCTCATTTTCTTTGAAGCCGGGGGTTTAATCTCTTTCTGTTCATCATCATCATCATCATCATCATCATAGTCATCTGCTTCATTCGCGATTTTATCTCTGAACTTTTGCTTTCGTAGCTGGTCGCGAAGTGCCGCGTTGTATTCATCCTCCGCTCTGATTGGACGAGAATTGGCAGAGTCCCCGCCCCCTCTGAACGACGTGCGATGGGAGGAGCCACTGCCGTAGGAGAAATAGGCGGAGACGGCCAGCCAGAGAACGCCCAATAGGAGCGCGACGGTGATTAGTTTACGACGCCGGAAGAGCATAGTGCTGAGGGGAGGGAGAGGGAGTTTTTAAGGTTACAGGGAAGGATGAAAGGCTATCGTGCTTCTTCCTGATGCAGGAACACAGTCTACTGCAATCAGTGGAAGAAGCAGCAGACTACCTGGAAATGCGGAAAGTAATAAAAATTTAATAATGTCTTTAATTACGGTATTTATGATAGTTCAATACGAATTTCACTTAATAGCTGTGAGCGATGACGATTTGGGATTTTAGTGATTGCTTGGTTTGCGATTACAACGTTAGTATGCATGCACGGTGCTATGCATAGACTCAAATGATATAACGTTCGTAATGCTATCGACTTTTTTGTTGAAAATAGCTCTACAGTCAATGTGTGCTGCTTAGACATTTCTAAGGCTTTTGATCGAATTA
>JAQIWG010009388.1:0-10698 GCA_034695025.1 Chamaedrilus cognettii
GTGGACTAGGGATGATGCCTGTGTTGCCAGGAGGGCGTCCCCGATATGGTCGCCAGACTATGAAACGGACGAAAAACTCATTATTATTATTAAAGGAGTGTTACAAAACTTACGTGATATTTACTTTTTTTTTAAAAGCCAGGTGCATAAAATATTTACATTCATTAATTTTGTGAACTGTCAGCAAGCAAACGTGTGCAGAAAGCCATTGCTAACAAAGTAAAAATGCAACAGTGTGTAGCGATGAAAGTTCTAATACTATTTATTGTTGTCAACAGTTACGTTGTTACTGGTTGTGTATTTCATTGATTTGTGACTTTAAAATTGTGATCAATATTATGCAATATTAGTATTTCATTGTGCTTTGTTGATTGATGTGAAATAAGTGCTTTGTTGCTGCTGAAGCTATCATAATTTTGATTAGGAGACCATAATTTCACCTCGTCGATTACCTGACACGCTGTAGACGATGACCTGAAGCACTGTAGTCGATGACCCGAAGCGCTGTATTCTATGACCCGAAGCGTTGTCGTGTACACTTGTTCACAGATCTGCTACAGCGATCTGGACAAATGAATGACTTGTATCAACGTTTGAATATGTTTTATTAGTACAATAAGATTATTAGACTGCATCATTCAATACATTAACATACTGTATATTTAAATGTACAAAATGAAAAAGTTGCAATTCTGATTAAAGTACTACTTCTTTGAAAAATATATCAGGAATTACTAGTTCTGGTATAAGAGATCACCATGATTAATAAAAGAAATAAATTCCACAATGACTGCCTACAATATAAATACAGATACTGCAGAAAAACTAGTGAATGGATAAAATCTAAAAACGTAAATCGAAAAAATGTTTATCTATTACAAGGGAATAGACTTAAAATTTAACATAAAAAATCTTTGAATATTATATAATTATAAAAACGCAGCACTAAATAAATAGAAATGATTATATTACGGCATTGAGCATGGCGCTAGAAGTCTTGCCCTTACTCGTGACTGGTAGCTTGTAAGCTTACTAGTCACGAACATGAAAGGCAATGCTCCTAGCGTCATGTTCAATACAGTAATAAATAATTATATTCGTATTATTATCAAATATTTAAACAGTATTCAATTCATTCCATTAATTAACGTGAGACTGAAGCGAAAAATGTTAATGTTCAGGATAATACCGTAGCTGCCGGTTGATTAGGGACATTGAATGGCTCCGACTGCTTTGTCACAACCTTGCATCCTAGAGATGGTTCAGGATGATTACAGTCGACGGCCTCCCCCGACAGCCGAACGCAACAACTGAATTTATGGTCCATCACATCTTTTCAAAGGTCTTCGTTCACATGTTGACCCATCTAGTTGACGCGGCACCGCTCCTTCAACCCCGGCATAGGCAACGAAAATTCATAACTCGTTCACTTTCCTTTGAATCGAGAACGCGAGCCGCTATCTTTTTCATTTTAGTGACAAACATTTGTTGCCATTGGCAACAGCGTGACCAAATTGGCAATTTACGACGAAGATGCCGGAAATCGGGAAATTCATTTCTCGATTAATAAATTGGCCAAATGCAGCTAAATTGATATTGATGGAACGCAATTCAAATTAAATTGGCCGATTGCCGCTGATTTACGACCAATTTAGTAAATTAGAGCTTGGTGGGATCGGCGGTGAGAAATTTACTACGTTATCTATTACGCCAAACTATACTAAGTTACGTGTAGCATGTTACGTCAAACTACATGAAGCTAAAGCACGTTTTCTAAAGTTCGCTGATAAGTATTCTATTCATAAAAACACATATTCAATGATTCCCGATGTTTGTGTGGAGGAATTTGCCTAAAGACTTCGATAACGTTGGGTATGTAACACTGAGAAATTCATATATTATTGTAAATCGGCTCCCCTGACGAGAGGGCCCGCGACGCTCCAGTGGGTTGCTGCTCGGATCATTCCGTCGAGCGCCAGAGGCGGGCGATCCGGAAGGCCGGGCGGCCTTCTCGCGGGTGTTAAAATTGTGCCATGCAGCGGCCGAAGCGCCATCATGCGCCGGGGTGGTAATGGCGCCGCAGTTCACAAAGGGTCCTCGCAAGAGTTATCTTCCGTATCACGTCAAAAATTGCTCCTAATCACACTAATTAGGCAGTAAGAACTATATAATCGCCCAGCAATTACGCATCGACTCTCCCTCGCAACTCCGGCAAACCTTCGACCAAGATGGCTGTTCAAAACTCCTTATCTAGTCACCGTCTGTTTTACAACCAATCAGAAATTAGATACATGCAATACCAAACAATTAATGCCACAAATAATACTAAGATAAAAATTACTATGCGATAACACATTTACATGAGTTCGTCACTAAACAAAACTAGACTTTAAGCGGACAAGCGTCACAGGGCCTACATGTACGTCACAGACCCATCCAGTCTGGTATCTTCATGCGCTGCGTAATAAAACAGGCAGCGTGCCAAATAAAATGGGGGGCGGGGGGAGGTAGGCTGTTAGCTAACGAAGGGTGAGGGGTAGGAAACCGAGGTGAGACATCGTCAACTTAAATGGAGAGGAGGGGGGGGGGGGAGGAGAAACGCGCAAAAGGGGTGCCAGGCGGGGGACGCAAGGTACTCGACATTTTTCCTAAAGAGGGCACTACAGTGGGAGCCCAGGTGCTGACGGCCACAAAAGGTCCTCCACCACAGCCCCTCAGAATCCCAGGCCAGCTCTTTCCCCCAGCACCCTCTTCCCACCGACCCTCTCTCCACCCCCACAGACGACGCACGGATAGGCGCGGACAGATACCCGCGCAAGTGACGCATGAGTAAGCGAGCACACGTACCTGCGCAGGCGACGAACGGGTAGTATGCGCCGCAAAATGGCGAAGTCTAACGCACGGGTTGGCCGTACGGGCTGAGAAGGAGACGACCCTGGGGACGGCAGCAGAAGGGGGGAATAGGCAGGGGGGGCTCACCCCAGACCCCCCAGGACCCCTGGCGCTACAACTACCTCCCCCCACAGCGGTCCTCGCCCTGAGGACCGGAACTCCGCCGCCCCGAAGACAATCCCTCAGATCCACCCACCATCACTCGGATGTATTCAAAACCCGTCTCGCACCAATCAGTGCTTCCAGTTGCAGACGGGACGTATGGCGAGTTCCCCATCTCTCGTAACTACAAAATCAATTGACTATTCTTTTTTCCTCAAAAAAACCTTCTGGCCGAGTTGCCACCGTCGAATTCATTAATACTCTTCAAATAATTAACGTTCAGTTCTTCAACTTATATATTTCGTAAGCTCTGTGCACTGTGAAAGAGTCTGCTAGTAGGTCTTCGAAAACATTTAATGTTGAATTAACGCTCATAATGCTGATTACTAACTCGGAATAAATTTTCTGAGAAATATTTATTTTTTGCAACAAGTGAATCAAATCAAATCAAATCACTGGGCTTATAGTCCGTTTCGGCGCCGAAAGGCGCCATCGGGGAGGAAATGGATCAACATATTGAGCTCACATTCAAAATCCCGCATGAATACCGCATGCGGCATATGCCACAGAACCGCTGAACTGCACAGTACTGCAAGTTTCGATCATAAATTTTCAATACAAACACAGAGAAATTGAAATGCTGCTATCATGCTATATTCCTTTACAATTTTTGATACCGAAGTGTGTGCAATTTCCACAATTCACAGAAAGTTCAATTTCTACATTTGATATATTTAGAACCCATCGCAGTGCCGAGGCGTTAATTAATGCACCATTCTCAAATCTATTCCACGTTTCTTTTGCGCACATGGTCCGGCATTTCTTCACAATTTGCAAATGTTTGTCAACAGTACTGGTAAAGCAGTAAATAGTGGAATTTTTCAAATTTTTTATAATATCATTCAGTTCTTCATCGCGAATGGTCATTAACCTTGTGTCGTCAGCCAAAAGTAGCCATTGAACATTTATATCGTAAACTGCCAGTAGTCCCCAGTTAGATGGACACACGTTATGACCTGAAAACAGAAAAAGAATAGTATTAAATTCAGTGTTCATAAGCCATAAGTAATGCGTCATTGATATTTATCAAAGTTTCTTTCTTCCTCACCTGGAAAGCTCATCAGTCCCGCAATGTACCTTCGTACGATCAGGGCACGAAGGGCGTGTGCCCATGTCTGCAGACGTCCAACCTGTGCTAGCTTGAAAGCATGGACGGGAAAAACGGAAATAATGATGATGATGACGCGTAAGCCTACAGGGCGAGTCATAAAAAAACGTGCCCCTAGCGATATCGCGATAACTTCTCCAAATTTTAATATTTTGGCCTAATTTTTTCAGGGTTTGTAGGTGAGATAATTTGACACAAACTCTGAAATTTGCGAAAAGAAATTCGCTTCCGTTCAGAAGTTTTGAAACTTTTTGAAAAAAAATCAAAAAATCACTTGAACCAAGGCAATGAAGCCTATTTAAAGAGCTTGGGCGACCTGATTTCCTTTGCATTATTTGGTGACCCTGAAAAGAGCCGATTTGCGTTAGTCGTCAATCAAAAGCTGATGTTCGAAGTGACCGCCATCTGCTCTGACACACGTCCAAAGCCTCTTTCTGAATGCAAGCACTGCGTTGTCAATCGAATTGCGCGTGAAGTCATCCCAGATCGCCTCCAGTAGGATCCGCCTTGGTCTTTGGCGTGGGTTTGTGTGCTTGGTACTTATCAAGCATTGCCCCCCACATATGGTAATCAAGTGAATTTAGGTCTGGTGAGTTGGGAGGCCACTCATCTTTCTTGATGACATCCGGACAGTTCTGATCCAACAAATCCTGTGCCTGGCGGGTGGTATGGGTCGACGCGCCATCTTGATGAAAGATGAAGGTAGCGGGCACAACGTTGTGACAATCTTCAATCAGTACAATCATTACGCAAATCGGCCCTTTTCAGTGACACCAAATAATACAAAGGAACATAATAATAATAGAAATAGTAGAAATAATACAAAGAAACCCAAGCTCTTGTAGCTCTTTAAATAGGCTTCATTGCCTTGGTTCAAGTGATTTTTCGACATCTTTAAAAAAAAGTTTCATAACTACTGAACGGAAGCGAATTTCTTTCTGCAAATTTCAGAGTTTGTGTCAAATTATCTCAGCTACAAACCTGAAAACATTAGGCCAAAATATTACAATTTGAAGAAGTTATCGCGATATCGCTAGGGGCACATTTTTTTATGACTCACCCTGTATATTAGTTTTAGCATTGGTCTACTACACCGTGGCTCAAAAGTAAAGAACCCAATGAATTTCTTCAATATCTACTGAATGCAAACAGCGTTGCCAATGAAATTTTGACCATATTAATCTGTATCATTGCTTCATATGTCAGCCAATTTTCGATGAATTTCATCAAGCGGTTAGAAAGATATGAGTGATCAAAATTGATCTACAAAAAAAGCATTAACCAAGCTGAGAAACTGCTTAATTGCTATTTGCATCAACAATTCTGTGATAGCGATCTCTTTTATATTCCAATTCAATAATTGTTAGCAATCCAGGACACTGCACTTCATAATTCAACAAGACTTGGTTCCAACATGCACGTGAAACGATGGAAGAGCGTGGTATAAAAGAAGAATGACACAAAGCGCTGAGTGTCAAAGTGGTGCGCTGTGAATAAAAATTTAGCAGCATGGTGCTTGTTACGAAAACGCATCAGAAAAACATCAATGTCAAACACCTGAAGCACGGATTAATCAAAATGTTTGACAAATTTTAACACTTTATAGTTATCACAAGGATAAGCAGCAGCGTGAACGATGATTACGATCCACAGTCCAATGCATATCCCTTTCCTTTATATATACTCACCATCCAACTCTTATCCCAATCATCCACTATCCTCCTTTCGCTCACAACTGCATTACATAGATCAGTCATCCACTGCATTCCTTTCTCCCCTGCAGCATTTAGCATTTCTGAGACAAGGACCGTTGGCCCTGCCGCCTTGTCGCACTTCATCTTGCCCAAAGCTGCTCTCACTTCGTCAGATGTTATCTGTTTCATCGGCCCACTAACCCTGTTGGCTTGCACAAGAGATGCAAACGGTATTTAAACAGTTATCCAGCTTGGTTGATGCTTTTTTTTGCAGGTCAATATTGATCACTTGTAGCTTTCTAACCGCTCGATGAAATTCAACGAAAATTGGCAGAGATATGAAGCTATGATCCAAGTTAATGTGGTTAAAATTTCATTGACAACGCTTATAGCGTTCCATAGTTATTGAAGACATACATTGGGTCCTTTACGTTTCAGTAACGGTGTAGATTATTATTGACAGCGAACGTCGAGAGCTTCACGGGAGCCATAGGCGCCCATGGGCGCCATAGGCGCAGTGGGCGCCTATGTCCAGAGCTTAAGTTAGTTAGTCAAGTTAGCCGAAGGCCAGAGCTTCACGGGCGCCTATGGCGCCCGTGAAGCTCTGGACGGAAAGCCAATTCTTTGCGCATCGGGTTGCAGGGAGGCGTTTGAGAAATAGCACCTTTTAGCTGCATACAGTGTAGTTTGTGAAACCTGGTTAGAAATAACCCGGTGTGCTAATTGAAGGAAAGAATTCTTTCTTCATCAATTCAGTGTCGCTATTGAAAATTAAACGTTTTAATTTTCAATAGCGACACTGAATTGATGAAGAAAGAGTTCTTTCAACACTCATAAATTGAGGCTTAACTGACTGTTTTATTGCTAATTCTATTGAGCTTCACAAATTTAGAGATCAATGGATGAGAAAGAAGAATTTTATGCATCTCTATGAAAAATCTTGCTTGAAATAAGAGAAAATGAGATATAATAGTGGCAGTGTGGTGACCTGAACAAACACGCAATTATTATTTATTTTATGTATTTTTATTCTTTATTAATTTTTTGTATTTTTTTTTCCACACCTACGATTGAAGCAAATAACATTTTTTCCATCATCTCTGTTTGCATGACAAATTTTTGGTACGTTACAAGTGCAATATACATGCATAAATACATACATACATGTTGACGAAAATGCTGACGACTTTTAGGGAGTTCATGGAGGAAAGGGTTTTGGTAGTCGAAACACAGGCGGCGAGATGTTATTGGAGTTCACTGATGTGCGGAGTATGGCAGTGATGAATACGTGATTTGACAAAGAAGACTCTAAGAAAGTGTCCTATGAATCAGGTGGATGTCGCACGGTAATAGATTAGGTGCTGGTAACACAAAGGGAACGACTGATGTAAGAGATGTGAAGATCATTAGGAATGTGCCTTGCATACCACAGCACAAGTTGATGGTAAAGTACAATTAGATTGAGGGCTCATGCAAAAAAGAAAATTATGTATACACCCCAAAGTGTAAAGTGTGGCGGCTAAAAGAGGCAGATGTACAGAGAAAATTTGTGGCGAAAGTTTAATGACGGAATCCAAGAAGAATAAGAATGAAGAGAATGTGGTAGCAGTATGGAAGGAGATGAAGGATTATTTGCTGGGAGTAGCGGATGAGGTGTGTTGCATAAGAAAAGGACTACCAAAGCATGAAGAGATCTGGTGGTGGCCTAAATTAACAACATCTCAATTACCGAATGTAGTCCCTTACATGCAATGCAGTTAGTCAGTCAGGTTTAAAAATCAATAGGATACCGCCAATACGCTGGACATGATTGGATCCCGTTCCTCTCATATCAAGGGACTCAGAGTGACATGGGGTACCGCGGTGTCGGGTATCACAGGGTACCGCGGTTCCTCCGCGATGCGCAGTTTTGAGATTGATTTATGTGATATAAAACCGCGGTTCCGGTTTACAATATCCACAGGAAACCACGGTACGGTTCTTGGATGCTGCGGTTCATACCGGGGTACAGCAATAAAAAATGTGAAAAATGAATAATAATCCAAAAAACTTTCAACCACTCATAGAAGTAGTAGGAGTAGTGATACAGTGATTCGAGAGCACAGTTAACATTTGAAAATAACATCCAAATCAATGAGTTTTAAGTAATTTAAAAAAATTCTACGCCTTGTGGGTTTGGATAAGCATGTAGTTGATACGGAATGGTACGGGACGGGGTGCAGTTCTCATTCTGCGGTATGGGACGGTTCCGGGTTCTCATCCTGAGGTACGGGACGGTTCCGATTTCAGATTTATATGTACGGTACGGTACCGGGGTGAAATTTTTCGCCCCGTGTCACTTTGGAAAGGGAGACGGGTTCCCACTTTCAATATAATTGATCTGGAATAACTAAGGGTTCCAGTGCCAAGTTGTAATTGCAGCACACAGATAACTTGGTTTCACAGCATTTCAGTGCTTATCTGACTTGCTTAATGGACATTGTGACACTTGGTTCCATGCTTACTTGTCTACGAAGCAGTGTTGATATAGAATGCAAAGGGACAGGCTAAATTGTCATCTTGCATGTGATTCAACCCGAGCAGCTTGTTGATGGCATAATTTATATAGCAAAACATGCAGTCGAGAAGCCAAAAGTTAATTTCTTGTGCGTTAATCCGCCCTCCTACTCGAATGATAGGCGTGTATAAGCCTATAAATGGGTCGCACATAGCACAGAAATCGTTTCTCTTTCATGGAGTATAATATCATCCCTTGTGTTACTGGATAAAGAGATTTCGCTGAAATTAAAACACTGTGCTTTGAACTTCTGGCTTGATAGAGCGTTTAAAATTAAAATTAATTTACCTTGCTAGATACCCTGGAAGCGTGGCCGTTGCCTCGCATGGGATGTGACGGCGCCAGACACGCTGGCGCAGTCTCACGTACAAACTATGGCGATCAGCGCAGTAGCGGCGGCGGCAAAGGCTGAGGCGTCAAAGGTCGCCAAGTACTCGGTCATCTCGATCACACATGCCTTTGTTCCGCTTGCCTTTGAAACGCTGTGGGCGTGAGGGGAAAGCCAAGGGAATTTGTTCCTAAAGTGGGGAGGCGCATGACGGTGGTCATGGCGGACAGCAGGGAGACTGCCTACCTCAAGCGGCGGCTCTCCATCACCATCCAAAGAGGGAACGCTCGATCCATACGAGGCACCCTACCCCTGAACGCGCCAGTGAACTCATAGCCTCAGTGGACTATCTTTAGCATTTAGCCAGTGGACTGATAGCCCATCATATAATTGTTTTTGAAGCCTTTTATGGTAACAATATTGAAATCTGTATTTAGGTATCGCATAGGTTTTATTTCTTGTACGTTTTATTGCTATTGATTGGATATAAAAAAAATTGGACCTTATTTAAAACTAACTAAGAACCAGCATATAAGCCAACCAGCACCAGCACCAGCACACCTAATTGTTATTGAAGAAAATATTATTCTTAGCTATGCTTTAACAAAAATATACTAGGCGGATAGTTTTGTATGAGGGGGATTATGCTATTTCATCCCCCCCGGATACTCTATTTCGATACAAACTATCCGGGGGGGTAATCTATATCATTATAAGTTATCCCTCGAATAACTTTCAGGGGGGATATTTGACTACGCATCACCGGCGCAGCTGGACGGCTGGTGGGATTGCAGTGTAGGCAGGCAAATGGGCGTTCGCTGTCTTCAGTTCTGTGTGCTATTTTGTTTTACAGCATGTCCTGCGCTTTTTTTTACACCCTGCACTCTTTTAATAACCTGCAGGTCTATTGATACTATTCGCGACCGCTTACTGTGTCTAGGCTACACGTATGAACCACGAGATATGCAGAAAAAATTTGACAATACCATACCTGTATATCCTTGAACATAAACAATATGCCCTCCAAGCGCAATAAGCTTTTGCAAAACATTCTGTGAAACCAGCAGACCACTGCTATTTGACACTGGATCGATGACATATACCTTGACTACCCAGTCAGAGAAAAGCACAGGAGCAAGTTGACAATAGCGCAGAGCTACTTCAATACTCGAGGGGCATGAACCATAAATGGAAAGTGCAATGACCTTTGATCCATTAACCAATACCGGCAACTTGGATTTATATGCGACATATCTGTTTTTAAAACATTAAATCGAACAAATTACCGACTTATATGAGATACACCTTATAATAAAAAACAATGAATAAAAAAACAGCTAAGAACAAAACACTCAACAATTTTAAAAAGATCTACATACTGCACAACTAATTTATTTTAGTAATTGCATTCTACCAAATCAAAAACAACCATGCTGAATAATACAATACATAAATAAATCTGTAGATTTGTTCCAAAAACATTCTGTATCCAATTGTACCTGATATTGTTATCTGGCTGCCCTTCAAGCTCTATGAAACACTATGCATTACAAGCGTCAAAAGTGATTTCAAACTGCAAAAAAGATTGCCTTGCTGAACGGCACTGTCAAGCTTCTGTCAAAGAAATGCAGTCAAGCTTAAGTCCCTCATGGCTTATTATGTATCATATAGTTGAGATCACTAAGAGCTATAAATGGAATCATCATTTACATCATGATTCTCTTCTCACACGTTCCAATTGAACAATGGAATTTTTAGCTTTAGCTTTACACTGTACTTCATATACTGCGAGTCAAAAGAAAACAGGCCATTGACCTCGTGGCAGCCACGGGCGCCCGCAGGCATGGGTAAGGGGGGGCAACTGCCCCCCCCTGGAAAACAAAAAAGCTGTTTTTTAGGGGATGCTTTTTTGTTTTCCAGGGGAAAAACTGTTTGCAGCCCCCCTGGAAAAGCGTTT
>JAQIWG010009389.1:0-10698 GCA_034695025.1 Chamaedrilus cognettii
TTTTCTAGGGGGGTCGAGAGTATCTTTTCGACCCCCCAATAATTTGGGAAACAATTGAATTTACCAGTTTCGACCCCCCAATCTCAAAGTGGTAGATCCGCCCCTGTCTAGTGGTATCATCACTGGACTGCCGTGCTAGAGGTCCGAGGTTCGATCCCCGCTCTAGCTATACAGCTAATTCAATTTCTCGGCTTGTCAAAGTCTTCGAACCAGAGCGGGTCTATAAACGAGACTCGTGTGGTTGGTAGCGAAATCGGCTGCCAGCGGCGAGAGGTAGGTGGAAATCCATTAGGCATCGCTCTTAGACACAATACGCTGGCAAGATTCATGTACGAGACGCGTACCCCCATCTACATGCATGTTATGAGCGAGTCTATAAACAAACAGAACAGCTAAATTTTTTGTCACTTTTTACAGTTGTGCGAAGTATCGCGAAAGCCCATTATGGTACTTTCACATTGGCGTCATCTGAACGTCTTTAGGAAGAATTCTTCCCGTAAGACACCCGGAATCCAGTCGCAAGACCGCAATGTGAACAATGTCGTCTTCATACATGGTGGTTATTGGGAAGATGACGGGAAGACTACGCGGCGACGCACGCGTCGTCCCGGAAGCCCTGTCTTCCCGCAAGACGCGTCATCGGGTTCGTCATCACGCGTGATGACCGTTCTTCCCGGAAGAAGGCCGGAAGAATGGTCTGATGACGCCAATGTGAAAGCACCATTAGAGCCCCAGACAGCGACACTCGATCACTGCAACGACTCGCCCCGAGTGACGAAGCAGGCTGGTGGTGGACAGTCACGCTCCGCTTTATCCCGCTCGCATTATGCGCGCGCGTGCCAACCTGGTATCAATCACGCGATCATCCTAAAGGGAAACTACAGCGTCGTATCAGTGACACAGCGAGGGTAGTCTGAGATTCCACCGCACCCACTAAGGAAATTAGGCACGTTTAGCTTTTTAAATTTTATATATTGGAGTAAGGCAAGGGTTAGGTAATATTGAATCAATTGTTTTAAGGGATTGATAACGGTTAGGTAAGATTCGATTAATTTTTAAGGGCTAATCTAAAGATCTGGATACGGGATAGATTTGACAATAATTCTTAACAGCCCAGTTCAGTTTAGACCTTACAAAATAGGAGTAGCGATACGCCTGCTGCTTATAAAGCAGGAGTAGTGCACCCTTACGCCTTTCAAAAAAGGAGTAGGCCTACAGTAGGCCTACTCCACCATCGTCTACTTTTACGAGTAATGCTACTCCTACCCATCTCTAAATTAGAGCAGTTTCAAAAAAACGTCGTTTTTGGAGTACTACTTCTACTAAACTTATCCCTGTTCTATTGTAGAACATGAAATTTTTGTTGTACGTTATTTTGCCGGTTTTGCCGCTCAGAAATTTTGCTGCACTAATTTTCGCGTTTTTGGGGGATAGCCAAGCTTATTTGAACGTCATAGCTTCTGCAGCTTTTTTGCTGCATGTAATTTTCATGATTTGCCCAAATCGCGCAATCTGTAAAAATGACATGCGCGCAAAAATTTTATGTTTTACAGTGGATCGATTTCCATGCTGCATGCGGATTGATCCTCACCCGCTTGTTTTCGGAACAATGCAAAAAGATGGTCAGATCGGGGCATGACCGGGGCTTAAAAAAAATGAGGTTAACAGAAAAAAACTGAAGTTGCTAAAACTGAAGTTCGGAAATCTTTACCTCCCAGACGTTTTACGCATATATTTCATCACACTTATTTCCGTCAAAAGTGTACCGGGTACATCCAATTTAAAGCTATTCCATTGTTATTAATAATACGTAATAACAACAGAGACAAAATGTCGAGTGGGGACCGCCATTTCTATCGGTCAAAATAAAGCACGCTAAATATTCATCATGACATTGTTAGATAGCTCCAGGCGCTTGTGCGATAAAAAAGAACACAGCTCATTTCAAAATAAATCGCTACAAATTCTAAAAGTCACGAGCTAAATATCTATGCTGGTATATTTTCAGTTTTGTGCAATAGGTTTGATCCACATGCAATTATTCAACATCAGAAAATCAATTAAAAATCAAATAGCGGGTTCAATTCGAATTAGATGTCGAACAAAATAATTAATTCAACAAACACGGTGTAATTGCCAGCAACAATCTGTGCACACGCATCCAGAGATCCCAACCTCACTAAATCACACCTCACTAAATCACACCCTCAGCGCTCAATTCCTATCGTACTTCATGTCATCACCGCAACGAAAAAAACTTTTGTGGCTCAAGATAATATTCGAAGAGTTAAGTTTAGCAAGACTTCATATTTCAAGCCAGCCAAACGCAAAATGCTAAACCTGTCAGTTCTAAATTAGGCGCACAATTTGCATCTATCTTTCATTTTGGGCGTACTATGCTTGCTGAGCTTGACCACACACAAACGCGCGCGCTTTTTAAGCAGGGAATGCGGTCTCCAAAGGCGCGCGCATGCATGTGGTTAGGTTTAGCAGCGTAGTACGCAAAAATGAACAAAGATGCAAATTGTATGCCTAATTTGAGTATTACGCGTTTGGTTGGTCCAAAGGCTGAGCATATGCGTCACGCCTGTTTTAGAAAGAGCAACTGCAACACTACGCAAGTACGCATATTTTATCAGCGCTAAACCTAACCCTTCTTCAGACCAACAACGTTCAAACAACTCCACGACGCTTGGCTCCAGAGTAGCAATCTTATAATACAAACAGTGCTCATGCAAACAGCAGTGTCAGCCAGTGCTCAAGTGCCTAGACCCATCAAACTAGAAATAAGCCGGACGATTGGCGTGGAAAGTCAATGGGCACCTGGGGCCTGTTTCTCAAAACATCTTAGCCAAATTAGTCCTAAGTATTACTTAAGCAAATCTTAGGCAAATTTTTTCGTTTATTATTGGAAACTTCACACTGCCATGCGCTCCTAACCAAATGATGACGTCATGGCGGTCGGCGGTTGGATTAATTTTTTTTCAAATCTGATTTAGGAAGTTTAGACTTAAAGTTAGAAAAGTCTGTGAAACAGGCCCCAGGAGAGAACGAGGTGTAATATCGACACAGTTCTGTTGGCAGTTAGGAGGGCGCTAGTTGTGAATCTTGATCGCCTTCTCCTGGTAGTTTGGATATCGCGAGTTCTTCGGAGCTTTGTTGATGTGGTCAAGGCCCAGCCAGGGCCGCGCCTGCATGCCCGAACCTGCAGCACAACGAGAACAAGGCTGGATTTCACAGACATACCTTCGTTTTTACCTTGATCTAGTAAGACATTTAACAGAACCAGCTCATAACTGCCATTCGGAAATGCCTACAATTTATGGGCATTTCTAAAACAAAAAACACTATTTCTACATGAAATGATTTGAAAAGGGTAATTAAAGTTTAGAGTCAACATAAAATTTTATCTGCTCGAAATTTATGACATCATGCTAATATAGTGACGCTGTAAACCAAATTCAAATCGACACAATAACAAGAACACACTATTACAATTATTATAACCATTATTATTATATCTGCTTCAAGGGCACTTTTATCTCACCAGCTGATTCCGAGGGCTAGCCGTCTCAGAGCAAAGCGTTTACACCTATTTTTATAAGTGCCTCGGGAACGCAGCACCGAGGGCCAAAAAAACAAAAAAATTTTTTATGTCATAAATAACACTTGTTGACGTCTATTATGTAAATGTGCGTGTTTTCACACAGGTTAGACGTTTTGCGTCCTGATGAGGACTGCTGAGCTGCGTTTTTATAGCCAGAAGCCCTTCCTGACGCCAACCAAATAAGAGTTATCTGGCACGGGGTTAGCAGCATTATCATAAAGTAAAATTTTAAAGTAATTTTTCTTCTCTAAAGCATACAGCCAATAATTAAAACAAGTTGGCAGAGTTACCTTGGTGATTTTGCGTGGTGAAATCTTGAATAAGAACGAGCTCGGAGGCATCATCGGGTATCTGTCTCTGACGACCCATCACAACTATTGCCATCTTGAACTGATTGCACACACATACAGGAGGTGTACATTTCAAACAAGTAATACAAATCAACTGTAGCGTCTATATTAGAAAATGGAACAAGAATCATTTTTAAAACATTTTTGCATTGAAATGCAAACGAGTCGATGTTTAGCATAACTAAATAATTTGATAAAACTGTGCTCATTAGAGCATTTCAAAACAATCACTATTCAACTAGTAAGTTTAATATTTTTTGTATATAGACGAATCATATGAACTGGCCATTGCGCTAAACAATAGACAATGCGAATAATTTAAAGCAAATATTATAAAGACAAACAAATCAGTCGCGTAATAACAAACAGAGACTGAAATGAGATGCAGGACACAAAGAGAGCTTTCCATCGATTCGGTTATCGAATTCTCACTCAACTTGACCCTTTTTTCCCATTTTCAAATGCCATTAATTTACAGTGCAAAAAAATATCAAGAGCTATCAGAAAAAGCCAAAGCAAACCTTTTCAAATTCCTTCTCAGAGATATCGAGCTTCGTTTGAATGCGTTCTCGAACTTGAACGTAAGTTTCTCTCTGAAACAAAAATCAGAATAGTCTCACATGTTCAGAAAGAAATGACGCACGTTCTTTCTACAAAAATGTATCACTTCACACTTTTTCGGTAGCACAAGAAAACAAATCACTCTCCAAAAAGCAATGGCAATGAAAGTCTCAAAATTGCCTAGTTGTATCATTTCTCTTTGAATCTCTGCGTAATGGTTACAGATGTTAGCCAAGAATACAACATCAATGCATTATCTTCAACTTCTCTTCAACTTCTCTACTGCACTCCACCCTATTGGATGATTATTTGCAGGGCCGACAAAATTAAGCGCCTTTGCCAAGGGTGCACGAAATGACTCGAAATCGTTTGCCGCGGTCGGGAATAGAACCGACTCTCTGCCACACTCGCAATCCAAAGTCCGCGACTTAGACCACTCGGCCACAACGCTTCGCCACATTATTGACTGCATCAAACTAATGTCAACTCAGACGGCACCAAAATTATCAAAGTTAGATCCGGCGCTCACGTGTTTAATCCTCAGAAGAAACGGTGTGCCAAATGTCGCAAAGATTTCCTGGAACGCACGCAATGCAATAAAATTAATTATCAATGCTGAAATAAAGATCGGACAAGACACACTTCAACATCATCTTCTTCATCATCAACAAAAAACTACGACTGAGCATGAAAGGAAATGATTTGTGTCTTGTAACATACGACAGAACACAAATTTAACCTTGCAGTGAAATCAAATGCTGTATGTGTACTTGTGCATGTCTTTTATCTGTGTGACATTTTTATATTGTCATTTTACAGTAGGCGAATTGCTATACTATAACACAATAAGGTTTAAAAGAAATTATTTAAAATTTAAAGCCGTATACATACAACTTAACGCTGCAGTCAAAATTTAATGCTATATGTGCGGTGGAACTTATATCCCGCGTGACTTTTCTATGTTGCATTTTATAGTAGGCGAACTGATCTATCACTACACAAAAAGATTTTAAAAGAATAAAATATTAAGACTTTTAAGTCGTTATACACTTGGTTAAAGCTCAGCACCTTGTGGAAGTGAGCGACGGGGACAAGCAGCTCTTCTGCACTGAGAACCAGCTCATCCTTGGGCACTTCCTCGACACGGTACGTCTTGGTGCCCGCCGTGCTGAGGCACTCGAGCAGCACGTCCTCGCGCTGGACGTTAAAGATCTTGTTGGATATCACCTCCAACAGTCTGCAGTGACAGGGAACGAGTTCTATAACATGCGCAGGATTAAACTACCTAGTGCGTGCTATAGAACTCGTTCGACATTACGCATCTTTATTCATACGCTTGTACAGCAAACAAATATCGAGAATCATTTTTAGAAAGCGCTTAACAAAGATAACTAACGCATCCAATCCATCTCAATTCAGATGAATTATGATAAATTTTACGTTTGCACTAGCAAAAATGCAAACCTTAATTCCATCAATCATTCGCTCAATTATTCGGTAGGGCACAAGCCTCAGTTTGCCAGATCCAGTCTCAGACATAGTGACTTGCTTGACGGCCTCATCGAGCAGGTCCCTCACACAGCCACTCTTGCTCGGGAACAGAACCAACTCCTTCTGAACAAAACCACTACCGCGCTGGATCATCAACATAAAGGGAACAAAAATACGATCATCGACGTAAAAGGAACAAACCTTTTATTTTTGGACTCGTGTTTCGGATCAACAATGCAACTCTCTGGAGATAATCATTAAGGCCAAGTTTCTCCATCTACGTCAATATATTTTAATCCGACATTAATACGGAAAGAAGCAATTTAATTGTGGCATTAAATTACTCATAGTTCAGGCTTTCAATGCGCTGATTTGGTGTGATGACGTATTGAAATCGGATTAATTCTAACACTTGATGGAAAAACTCGGCATAAAAATGGAATCTATCATTTCTCAACAATACCAGAACTGAAACTTGCGAACCTAACCAATAACATCACAGAACATTTAACTGTTGTCTCATGACGGCGCAACAGAAAAACATGACTAAAAATGTCATAAAATTTGTCGTATTTACTCATTCACATTTCATGTTCATATATTGTCATGTCAACATGTCGTGTGTCATGGCCGTCAACCAACCAAGTCATTACGTTTCGACTCTATTTATAATTTCCGTACGCTTTCCGATAGCCACCAAAGCAATACTTAATATTAGCAAGAAGTCATCAAATTAATGACTATATTGAGACCAAATAATCGCTCAAGCATTACGTCATGCCTGTGACAACTGATACCTGAATTCACTGATTCATGCATAATTACTGTGCATCATACAACACATTGGCACATTCTGTCTCTTGAAGTAATAAAGATGCCAAAAAAGAGAAAACAAATAACACCGACCTCCTCCTTCAGCTTGCCATTGACCCAAATGCACCTGAACTGCCGCTTGTTCTCCAGCTCATCAATGCGAATGTTCAACTACCACAAACACACTGTGTCACACACGACTTCACACGCACGACACAATCAGTCATGACAATCATTGTATGTTATGATGTCTATCTACGTGTGAAATGAACTCATCAATGTAATTTTGTACAGCAGATGAATCCATTTTATTCACACTTCAGGGAGCGCTAATTTCTTAACTCCGTAACGGCTGAATGTCTAGAATTCGACACCGACGCAGAGCGCATTGTGTTTTGAACGTCAATTCCTAGAGACAGGCTACAGTGTGATCTGTTGCGAATGTCGATTCTGAGCTATGGTGACACAAATAGATATCACTCTAGTCAATATGGCCTGGCTTGAAGCTGAATAAAAAAAAATTGTTTAGCTTACAATTACAATTCTATTCGTCAAATTTTACTGCATCTACTGGACTTTCCAGTTCATTTTTGGCTTTAGTATTGGCTGCGCTGTAGTCAAGAGAACTTTGTTTAACAATGACACAAAACATTCAAATTCAAAACGTGTGGTTTCTATGAAGCGTCTAACGGTTAACAAAGTCGGTTCTAAACAGCATACTAACCAATCATAAGTGGCTGATAAAGAGTTAAAGAACTATTTCTAACAGCAGGTTCCCAACGACGTCTTGGATGCGGAAACTCAGAACTTGTGAGCACGAGTAATTACTAACTCACTTGACTTTAAATAAATTAAGTTAGTCATGAATATAAATTTCATTGAACAAATAGTGTCAAGTAATTTAATGCTGTTTGACTGAGAAGATTATGTCAGCTGGCAAACAAACTTCATGCTTGATTGCACAATGAAAATGCTCTTTAGTATTGAATTTATATCAGGAGCCTTAGATCACCTTTTGGTAGAAGAGTTTCTTGAGTTGTTTCTGCTTGTAGCCGAAGAAGATGTCTCTAAGAGAACCCTCGTATGTACACTTGATCGCGCTTCCCGGCATGTCTAAACGACAACTGTCGCAGACACAAGCAAACCACTTCCTTCTTTTTCCTTTTCGGTCACCACTTTAGTACATGACAAAATAAAAATGCAATCAGCAAAAATCAATGAAGCAATGAGCTGAAACAAAAAGAGATAGATCTCCGAATTAGGCTTTTCTGCCCATGCTAAATCTCATGTGCAATGCAGCACTATGTGAATGCCCTGAGCTGGGCATTGACATGATGCTGTCTTGTGCATGAGCTTTAGATAAGACAAGGACATAGACCTACTTAGCAGGCTCAGCTAGCATTCGAAAACAGTACTGCTTTAAATGCATGAATACTACACAATAAAATAAAATAAATTTACGATACAGCAGCACATACGAATATCGCACATTAGAATACATCGTAACTCGAATATCGTAAAGTCCGCTACTAATCATTCTGAAAAGGTTAGTGCCGTTCGAGTTATCCCTGAAATTTCATAAAGTTTACAACACAGTTTTGAAATGTCACAACTCGCAACTATACCCCTGAGATTAGACAAACTTTTGATTTAATTTGACAACGATTCCAGAGGACCAGAGTTCAAGTCCCCGCGCAGGCAACTATGAAACCAAGCGTCACAGGCCCTTCAGCAAGAAAGTTAAACACACAAGTGTCGCTGGCTGCTAACCCCAAAACGTCAAACTGCTAAACGTCTGACCCGCGTGAACACATTAACATAATAGATGTTAAAAGGGCGTCAGTTAGTTCGCCTGCGAGAATGAGGCCCGAGGCTGAATGAGTCAGCTAAACCAAGTAACTGATCATAGTGGCTTCGGTCACCCCTGAGATTTGAGAAACTGGAGCAGGAAGGGGTCGGTGTCGAGATGTCGCGCGACGGCGGCGGCCATCTGCGCGTAAGTCGTGCGGGAGGACAGCTCGAGATTGAACCCGGGATCGCCCGGCACCAGCTTGTCGCAGAACGTCACCTCCATGCGGAACAGCAGCTCCCTGCACGTGCGCGCACAACCTTGCACTAATTAAAAGTGTTGCAAGCAATAATTAATTTATAATTACCAGTAATTACTGTAATTATGTTAGGGCAATTACATTATGGTAGTGCCCGGCAAGAAGGTAATTACCGAAACGGGCATTATCTATGTTACTGCCTATTTCCGGAGCAGAATCCTTCTCCAGAATGAAATCAACAAGAAGGTGCATCAACAAGTAGAAATGCAAATAAAAAAATAAAAATATAAGCCTACTTAAATTCAGCAATGAAATCCACAAACAATATAATTCACCTTCACCTTGCTGCTAACCCCATACCAGACAATTATTTCTTTTGCTGGCGTTAGGAAGGGCATTCGACTGTAAAACAAGGGCGTAAACGTCTCACTTGTGTGAAAACATGAATGTTAACAGAATAGAGGAAAAAGAGACGATTAGTTTTAGAGTTTAAAACAATATAATTCATGAGAAAGGCAAGTAAAACAAACATGAACCAACAACAAAAACAAGTCCCAGCATCAGACCTGAAGTAGCCCTTAGCATTGGCGTACTCGTTGAGCTCTATGCCGCCACCGTTCACAACGAGCGGCGGGTCGGTGGGTGTACGAGGCTCGTACACCGCCTGGAAGATGAGGATGTCTCCGTCCATCAGCTCCTCGAGACACTTGACCAGCGGGTCGGTCAGCGGCCCGATCTCCTCCACCAGGCTCGGCTTCACCTCCTGCACGCCAAGGTCAAGCTCAATGACAACAAACACAGCGACCCTATCTTCTTCGCCAGGCTTTACTTCCCACACAGCACCAGTGTCGCGCTCAACAGAGGTCCCTGATGACATCTCTAGACGCCAAAATTAACTCGAAAAACAATATCTTTATAAATGATCATCATCATCATTTTCCTCGTCCGTTTTTTTAAGACAGCACGCTCGCGGCCATGGACACACTCCCCCATTCCACAAAGGTACATTGGAAGACTGATAGGCCTTCAGGGGTCCATAACAAATATAAACCGTATAAAAGATAACAATTATAATAAGCGCCGTGTATGCAACGCGTGCAATTTCAAAATTTGATGCGCAAAGTCGAGTTGTGCTACTTTTTCACCTCATTGCACAGGGTTGTTCAACAGTGTCAGCCGCAATATTCAACACGTGTGGAACACAAGAACACGAGCGGAGTTTGTCGCTCAACATTCTACACATCAAGCTAAATATCTCACTATCTGTATACAAGAGCAGGAATCTACAACAAATTTAATGCCTAATGCACTTATCCATCAGGTAATCTTTAACAATATCCACATACAAATAGCGCGCTATAATATACATCAAATAGTAAAACAAATGTACGAAAACGGTACAGTAAAGCCAACCTCAAAGATGACTAGTTGAGTGTCGGGTTGGAAGCGACCACGCTGCCTCAGCAAAGGCAACAAGTACTCGTCTGCAAACATCCACGCATTGATCAAAAGTATAATCGCATCAACGTTCAATAGGATCTGAGAGGGGATTGTTCAAAAAAAAACTCCGGTGCATCTTTTATATTAAAACACTTTTAGTATCGCATCGCAGTTCTGAAAAGAACACTAGAACATTTGCAACAAAATAAATTTTCTAAATCAAATGACTGAGTGCTTGCCAAATGTCATTGCCACTACCCTCATGTACATAAAACTATCGATACAAATTGAAGAAAACATATAAATAGCTAACATTACACAAGCACACATTACACAAGCACACATTACACAAGCACACATTACACAAGCACACATTACACAAGCACAC
>JAQIWG010009390.1:0-10698 GCA_034695025.1 Chamaedrilus cognettii
CCCCTCCCCCCCTCCCCCCCTCCCCCCCTCCCCCCACAAAAAATAAATTCTCGCGCAAACCTGAAGCGATGAGAGAAATAATGCGATATTGACCGGTACAATAGCCCGGCGTAAACTGTTAGCAAACGTGAGCACTGATCCGTGTGACTGGCGCACTTAGTCAGCGGCATTCTACGTATCAACCTGTCAGTGGTTCACTGGCAGTAATTCAGATCATAGACGGTATGATGCTACATTTGTAGCAAAGATGGGTAGCCTGTAGTGTAGAGTGTAGAGTACCCTGTAGATTGCTAAGCTTGATAATATATGCAGTGTAGGCCTAAACATTAACAATACGAACCTTTAATAATATGAGTATAAAGATGAACGGTGCGATGAGGCCTACAATGGCTATGCATTGCTATTGGCATTGGTTACAAGAACAAGATTCAGCTAATTTTGCAATCCGACGCTAACTAGGCCTACCGTTCGCATTAACGAATTGGGCCTGCAGATTAAATGACCACCAACGCAAGGGACTCAAAATAATTATTCTTTCCAGTAGGCCTAGGCTACTTCTCTTACTAAATATATCTTCGACGTCATTAGGCTGCTGAGTGAAGCGATTGAGATGAGTACGGTATCCCGTCGAGTGTACCGCAGGGACGCCGGAACGGTTTTGTGACTGGAGGGACAAAGTGTACGCCGCCTGGGCTATTCCAGCATTACTGCATAGTCACTGGTAGCCTACATTCATGTACACGCATGTCGAGGATTAACAACTTAACAACTCTGCTAAAAATTTATTGCGTTTCTCTTATCGTTATTTGGCTATTTAACGTGCTTCCAGGGATAAGACAACGCCCAAACAGTGCTTCGGTGTGACTCATCTGTTCCAGTTCTTAAGATCTGTGCGACCACATCAGCCTGGACCAGACCCTTGCACGCATTCTTCTGGCCGATCTTGTATATTCCTACACGTACACAATCTCGCTAGCACCAAACTCATTTTTTACGTTCTGTAAACACGCTTCAAGTGTTGCTAATAAATTATCAAACTCTCCCTGCAGACCGTCGGTTAACGAGCCGGAGCCTGGCAGTGAAAAAGATAAAGCGGAATGGATCTGTTCTGGTCTCTATCCGAATAGCTGTAAACGCTCGATCGAACTTCGCTGGCATAATAACGCGGCGCTGCTCTGTGTCGGGTAAATTGACCGGCGGGGACTTCGTAGGCTATATCGATAACGTTAAATGCATTGATTGGCTAGTGGTTACTCGGAGTGATAAGCAGTATTATTTTCTCTTGGGGTTGACCTAGTATCTTGCTTGTAAATCAGCGTGCAAGATAACACGGCCTGTGGTGTGTCAAGCTTCTTCGGGACCACAGACTATACAATTAGGTGAGTGTTTGGGACGCGTTTACGTCTTTACTCTTCGTAATAAAACAATAAATTGACGAAGTCAGTTGTCGATGATGGCAAGGTAGCGATTATGGGCAAGTTTTGAAGTCGAACATGTTGTCTATGCGCAGTAGTAGCCTATACCAGCAACGCTTCGGGTCATCCTTCTTATGTTGACCCTTCTCGTTCACATGGCAGCGCCCCTTCGACCCCCGCTCAGGCTAAGAAAATGTCCAACTCGTTCACTTTCGCCGTTGGCCAAGTACATGTATGTACATGTACTAGTTCACGATGCAGAGCGTCATTGCGTTGCTTTGCTATTTGCATTACGGTATAGCCTGCATGTACAATTGTATACAATTTACAGGTATGTACATGTAATTGCCGAGACAGGATACACGTATGCACGGCTGTTTCGTGTTGTTCCGTTACTTGACTCGAAGTATTTTACCCACAAACCTCAAGCTCATGAAGCGCAGCTGTTGCTGTTGTGACTTGAGCTTGATGGGATGAGATGTTGCCGCCACCTTTGCCACCAGGTCAGTCGACGATTGATTCGTGTCAAGCATTCTACTAGTTACTCGATCCACGCCTGGACCTACCGAGTCCCTAGCTGAAAAACAGGAAAGAGGACTCAATTGTCGAGAAGGCCAAAAAGATGGCGTACATTGGAACGACTGGAAGATGCGGTAACGACAACAAATTCACAAGGTCGACGAAATGCGAAACCTAATATCTGGCACGATTCGAATTTATTTACGTACATCGGTCTTATAGTAGACCGATCCGTTGGGCTACTTTAAATGCATTACAGCATTGCTTCGCATCATATAGAATAGTTTTAGGGACCGTGTGTAGCACACAAGGTAACAGTCCGGTTCTGTGCAGGAGAGCCGGCTCAGAACCGCTCCCCCTTTTCTTTAGTCGTCTTTTACGACAAGCCCGGGGAGCTCTGGACCGCAGGTCAATTCTTTGTTCCCCGGCCTGCAGGGGTGATGTAAGGCGTCGGACGCTTGCCCAGAGACTTAATGCTCAAGTGCTTTGAACAGTTAGGCCTAAGCGTACATGCACCAAGCGCAGAAAGTGATCGGCCATTCCTGATTCCGTTTGAAATCTGCAGAAAATTCCAGGCGAAACATTGTTAGGAATTAAGTTATCGGCGTACTTCATGGTTGGGTTCAAAGTACCTACATGTATTGCTGGATCTGCAATCGATCGCTGCATCTGCGATGCATTATTGCTGATGCTTGTTTGTTTAGCTTGCATCCATTTGTCAGCGTTTCTTCTTTCGTCCATCCAGCCGCGTTACAACCATGCAATAATTAGCTCCTTCCACTCTTCGGCGAGAAATGAGGTGCAAAATCTCCGCATTCTTCTCTTTGTTTCAAAACGCAGTTATCGCGCTTCGAGGCTCGGACCGGGTGTGATCGCTGCAATGCCAGAACCGTCTCTGCCAATCTCAGAATAGCCATCTGCCGACCATACTTACTATATACATTCTATCTGATTCACTAATTTAAATCGTTCTACCTTTTATTTGTGCAGCTGCGTGAAAACGGATGGTCTGGTTACGAATGGCGTGATGCCCAGTTCGCAAATTGATGGACGTTCCCTTAATTGGATGGTCTGGCACCGGACTTCGTTACCGAATAGCCTACATGTAGCTCTTGGCGGCCACGCATTTCACTTCGTTCGACCACGAGTTTTCAGACTGTTTGCTGAATTGAATGCCTCAAACTCTCCCTCCATATAGGTTTATATATACGATAAACGGACGCGTATATATAAACATATACGCATCCAAATGTCATGTACCTGTATCCGGCAGCTCTCAAATTTGAAATTACCGCGCGCGTCAACTATTTAGACCGTGTTAATTAACTGCATTAATTTAGTAACGCACCAGAAATAATGTCATTTAAAACGGAAGAGCATCACTTTCTTGAGTTTAGACTCGTGAAGTCGTAACGTAAGTTTTAAAATTATAGCGTGCCCGCCCCCAAAGAATAAAGAATTGAGACTACTTGAAATAGCAGTTTGTAACAATATAGTTTTAAAATAGTACTTTGGTCAGTCTCTATTCTTCGCTCATCTGCTCTCTTGACCGTACGTCTCCTCGTCCGCCTGTTTGTCCGTTTCCCTGTTAGCCTCTCACTGTCAGCCTCTCTCTGTCAGTCTCTCCCTATCAGTCTGCGCGGAAGTGCGCTGCATCTGTTGTTCCGCACTCAAGTCGAGCGCCTAAGTGCTGCTGTCTCCAGTTACCGTCGCACTTCAATCTTCCCTCCTTGAAAATCTCCTAAGTTCCTGATTCAAAGCCGTCAGCACTCGAATTAGCTTAAACCAGTGGGAGGAATAGAAATTTACCACAAGTCGTCTAGCCGAAAGACGGAAAAAACAAAAACAAAGATCAGACAGGTGGAGGGGGGAGAGGGTAGGGAGATGGAGGATCATGCCAAATAGGAAAACCCGCATCTTCAAAATAAAAAAACAATATAATTTTTTGTTCACAAAATCAGTTCTTCTTTCAGCCACTCAAACAAGAGTGGAGGATAGAATGAGCGAGTGAACATCCACCACATGTGCTCCTCTCCCCCGGGAATCCAAACAGAAAATTTCAATGTAAAATGTCCTTAACTGGGTTTCATGCAAGCCTGAGGTTTTTTTGCGTGCTTGAAACCCAATTAAGGAAATCATTGTCATGACAACGAATATTCTACATTGTAATTTTCTTAACATAGCTGCATGCAAAATTGCATGCAAAATTGCATGTAACATTGCATGTAAAATATGCATCGTGGAAAGGAGGCCTGGCATGTTAAGTTTTCAAAAACTCTTTTTCTACACTTAACCTCCCAGCACGTGCATTTCCCGCCTCTGGAACTTGTCTTTGGAGTGTGGACTCTCTGCACTGCAGCTGCTGATGTAAATCACGTTGCAATCAGTGCCCTGGGCTGACCTCTCGGTCTCTATAGGCTGTTTTGTTTTCCACCTTTATTGCTTCAACAACAGCAGAACATTATAAGCATCGAGATGAAATGACAATGTCATGAAGCAATAGGGGCAATCAGAGGGAGAAATTTATTCACCGTGGTAGACGCTGCATCAGTGATAAAATGTATGTTACACGTGTATGAACTGTGCTATAACCAAACGCTCAGAACTGTTTGGCCACATTGGATGAGTAGGCCTCCTACTTACTTTGACTTCTCGATGCAATACCATTAGGCTAACTTGATAGCCTGCAACAGATTCGATGCATTTACTGAGATAATGTTACTGAAATTGTTGACTAAAGGTGTGAAATTTTTTGGGGCTTTGAAAGGCTTGCTTGTAAATCAATATATGCAAACGTTTGTTTAACATTTTTTAAGTGACTGCGTTTTAACAAATTGCATGTATGTATTTCGTAAATTAAATGTACATCCGCATGACGTTTATATGTTTATATGTTTATATGTCTATATGTTTATATGTCTATATGTTTATATGTTTATATGTTTATATGTTTATATGTTTATATGTTTATACGTTGATATGCTTGCTTAGTAGCCTATGCTTTTTTGATCGGACAACGCCCGGCTTAGAAACGAGCAGATTGTAAAGATCTGCAGACGCACTTATTAAGCTTCTTATTTAAGTCGGTACAGTCTATTTCGTTTGCAGGTTTGCATCCACACGCGCGTGCATAGTTAAAAATACGGTATAGCGAAGATATTCTATCACTGATGCAGCGTCTAGGGTCTACAATACTGTACATGCAAACTATTAAAGACGCGAACCATGACTCAGGAGTTCAAAGCGCCTGGGGGTAATAGTTACGCCTCGCACAGTATATCAGCTGACGCCATAAACAGTTCCAGGCGCGGGCGCAAGTCAGTCACTAAATGTGGAGGTAGTCACCGCGATCGCAAAAAATGGGGGGACGATAATTAATTTGCCCGCGGCTTTCCTTAAGAAGAAATGCAAACTAATGTCTTGCACAACAACAAAATGTCCGAATGAATGAAATTCAGAGCCGGAGAAGGGGGAGTTAGTGTTCGACTCTAAAACGCTACAAATTCCTGCCGACCGGGAGGAGGAGAAAAGTTTAGTCAAACCTTAAAAAAAAATCTCACCAACAAACGTGTAAACGAAAAAAAACAGTTACACAAATTTTCTAGGCTACTGGGATTCATTGTATTAGATTCATATATGTGTTGTAGAGTTTTTCCGACGCAGGCAGCAGATGACGATGAAATAAAGATTGAATGATTTATTGCATCCACCATCAGAAAGAAGGCCAAACTTCACTGCAAATTGGCAATAAAGACTGCAAAAAGGAATTGGCACATACAGTTAACTAAAGCAGGACTTCCAAGGTCAAAGTTACATGACGCTAACTGTATGAAACCTATATCTGACCCACAAAAGTACTTGCCTACGACGTTATTGGCTCATTATTTATGGAAAAACAATAATACAGATAAAAATTTACAGTTCAACTTGCTTAGGCCTGCAGTTTCAGAAACTACGCTTACGCTTTATTTCAACAGCAAGCTGACGTTGGCAGAAATGTTGCTCGACATCGTTAACAATATTGGGGCTCGCGTGCCCCTCTTCCTCTGTTCCAAAATGCGCCGCGGTTTCAAGCCTTGAAGAGCCAGGCCGCTGGAAGCGGAACCGAACTGAGACGATTATCTGTGCGACTTGGAAAGCTGCGCCACGAGGCCGCGCGCCGCGAGGCCGCGGCGAGGCTGCGCGCTCGGCGATGCAGTGGCATCTGCTGCCAATTGAAGGAATCGAGCTGGCGGAACGGGCGGAAAGCCTGAAACTAGATGGGGTGTGTAAGTTTAGGCTAGACCTAAACTCGTTCTGGCGATTTTCGATTGAACTTCTACATGCAATCTAGCGATCAATCGCAGAAGGATCCGTAGGCCTACTGTGTGGTTTCATAGAGGATTTCAAACTGGTACTTTTAAATTATGACTCGCAAAAATATCATATCATTCGAAGTGCTACTTTGCTTTAGAACAAAACTACTATATTATTATTGAGTTTATTGCAGTTTTATAGAAGTCAACTGATCGTCATCTCTTTAGATTTTACATCAGGGTGACCAGATAAATTCAATTTTATTCTCGCAGTCTATAAATTTAAATTGTCACAAAATAGGCCATCAGGAGTACAACACTTTAGTCACCCGATTTCTATTTGAGTCGAATTCGATTCCTAATAATAATTAGGCCTTCAAAGGCCTTCGATGCGCAGTCAATAGTTTTCGTGTCCTTTTCCCGCTCCAACTTTTCCGACGGGATTTCGCCTCGACTCTCTGAAATGCGAAAATCGCAATAATTACAATAGCAGCAGCTGGCGCCACTGTCGGAAACGGAAGCTGCAACAACTCCTCAACTCGATTCACTTCTCCTATCGTATACTCCATACAGCGTGTAGCCCGAGTTGAGAACGCTTCCCATCTTATTTGTTCATCTGGCATCGTTTGCTCGACTTAGCAAGCTTGACGATTCAATCGACAAGATTCTGCCGGCATTCGACTGGTCATTGATTGTAGTTCTTTTCGCCTTTTAAAAACAATAAGTTATCCCAAATTCGAAATCTAATTATGAAATTAATATAGGCCTTGTAGTACCTTGAAGTTATATGTATTTTGATGAAGCATCGAAGCTGTGCATCTGGTAAGTTCGGATCTACGTCATCGGCCCCCAAAACGAACTCTAAATTCATGATTTTAAACACTTCATCAGTTTGACACTTCATGGTAATAAAACAGTAAGTGGTGTATAATTTGATTTAAAGACCTTGATGGCCACCACGGTGTACCACAGGACCACGGTGTACCACAGCACCACGTTGTACCACAGCACCACGGTGTGCCACAGCACACGGTGTACCACAGCACCACGTTGCACCACAGCACCACGGTGGCAATGACACTACAGTAGCCTAGTTCTTGGAAATTTCAATTTGTGTGTATTCTGTCATCGTCCTTTGTAAACACAAAGTAAAATCAGTGATAGACATGGTAGCACTGTTAGCACACGAAAAGCAAAGGATGAACAGGTCTGGCAGAAACGAGAAAAAAAACCAATAAACTGTAACACAAAACGAAGCGTGGTATTCAGATTTTCGATGAATTCTTGGCAGTAGCCTAAATCCGAGAAACGTTCCCAATGGATACGCGACTATCGTATCGAGGCGTAGTCAGCTCAAGCGTACAAGACATCCCACGCGTATCCTCCAACGTCAACAGCGGACATTTCTCAGCAGCGGATAACGGACTTCCGTTCAGAAGCGGATTCAGCAGATCGAACGGATGTCCTGCGGGTTCCGTGGTGATCAGGGATCGAGTCCGGGACGGTTCCGCTGCTTCTTGCACCGGAAATGGATACTCTGGATACTCGGACGCGTCGAGTAGTTCGGAACTGTTCGGGAGGCTGAGAGCGCGGCGACTTTTGATCGAACAGATTGAAGGTCGGTTGTTATGACGTTGCATTTATTTTAATGTATTCAATGGAGTTTGAACAACAGATTGGTTTAATAGTCGGCATATTGGTTTAATAGTTGGTTTAATATTGGTTTAAGGTTTAATAGTCGGCTTATAACGTGCTTGCAGGCTTGCAGCCTATAGAACTTCCGACAAACACAAAACACGGATTAAGCTTTGAAACGCATCTTGGCTATTTCGTTCATGTTCATGAAACAGGGCCTAAATTTGGATCTTTGATCAAACGTTTATTCGCTCTGAATATTTCAGATAACTTTCGACTAAATAATTATTTTAACCGTTCTGATTGGCCTTATCATGCATGGTAGCGTAATTATGAGTCGAAATGTAGCTCTGGTTTTCGTGTGTCTCAGGGTCTCTTTCAACCATGCATATTTATGTCATGCAATTTTGCATGCAATTTTGCATGCAACCTTGTTAAGGCGGACAGACGACCGTTGTCATGACAACGATTTCCTTAACTGGGTTTCATGCACGGGGTTATGCACCATGCACTGGGTTCCCCGCACCTACGATTCAAGCAAATGATGTTTTTCCATCTCCGTTTGCATGACATATTTTTGGTGCGTTAAAAGTGCAACATACATACATACATACACGGCTTATTCCTTAGCTCGGGTTCATGCGCGGCTTGCATCAAATCCAGTTAAGGACATTTGACATTGTAATTTGCTTAACATGGTTGCATGCAAAATTGCATGCAAAATATGCATAGCGGAAAGGAGGCCTTAGGCTACTCGTTGGATGTTTTAGCTTTGACATCGGCACGGTCCGTTGAGTCAAAGCCCGTGCATTCGGCTAGCCAGCGGGGCCTACACTAATTGATCCGCCGTGTCGATATAGTGACAAATGGTTGTTCTGTGCCACGGCAGTACAATAACAGTAGCTCGCGTTACCCTACATCGTACTTGTACAGGTAAGTCTGTCAAAGGCCTTCCATTCTTCGCTGGTCAAGCTTCACGAGTTTCGTCGAAAATGAGGTCATAAGGACACCAGAACAGAACAAAAGCTATTGCGACCTGCCATGCATGCTCGAACTGGCACTGCAGATGGCTCGACGATTTAAGTCAAACAAGTACTTCAAGGCTACACCGAACACAGTCCAATATTGACTGTATATATCTATCAAGCTTTTTATTGAATTTTGATTACATTCATAGCGTGGTGTTTTAAATTTGTTTTGTGAGAACCATATCAGAACTGTAGAAGTAACTAAGCCGAATTGTACATAGTCTAATAATAATTTAAAACAATCTCGTTTTTAACTTTTTGTTTAATTAACAAAACAAAATCGTTGTTTTACAGCGCAACACGCCTTGTGTAGCCTAAGCTTCGACGGAACTGCAGGCCAGAAGTCCATAATATTATCTATACCGGTGGTTCTAAAAGTGCAGCCCGCGGGCCAAAAGTGGTCCCCATCACTTTTCAAGGGCCACACACTTTGGCCCGCAGCGATGTTGCCACGCGTGCCACTGTGGCGCGCCCTTGCTCCGGTTGTCAATATCCGGTCAGTTTGAGAATGGCCTCTCAAATGAACGTGAAATGACATGGTGTGAACTGAAATTGCGTCGTCTGAAATGGCGTCAAAAGTCCCGTCAGCACCCCGCTGCCCTCGGTCGTAAGTTTTGCATGAGAAGGGATTTGCTGGCGACCTTCTGACCATCTTTTCTGAGTGGCCCTAGAAGCTTTGTTAAACGAAAATATGGCCCGGAGAAAAAGCATGAGAACCACTGCTCTATACTTTATTATTCCGGCGCTGCCAACTTCGCGCCTTTACACAATGACGCGCGAATTTGAAAGAGAGATAGGCGTGGTGAGGCCTGCTCCGTTTTGATTGCTACTGTTACACACCAACTGTACAGTCTATGCTCTGTACCGCAGCACCAACTGGCCTACACTGCAGCTGTGCACCGTGTAGACTGCCTATTTGCTGTTATACACATATAGGCCAGGCCATTGTGCTGCTGATGTCTGATGAGCAGCGGCTGCTGTAGGCTGCAGTGGCGAGAGATTGCGAAATTGACAGACGGACAGAGATTGCGAGTGTTATAATGATAGTTTAGACCGGCAGATAGGTTAGCCTGGCTGGATGGAGCTTAGCCAGCCTCATCATATAGTAGCCTACATGTACATCATACACGCTGGCATATGCATACACTACTAAATTTAGCCTACGCCTCGATACCATTATCCATGTTTACGCGGGGCATACAATGTACATAGCTCAGTGGGCCTATGCTGCAGTAGTGGCTACTGGCTACAGGCTAGTATGACACTGTTACAGTAGCCAGTCGATAGCATAGCTATAATCTTTGAACTTTGAAATGTGGAAGTGATCGATTCGTGTAAAAATGCTAGAACTCGATCGTTTCCCGGTGAATGTAATGCCGATCATCGCTCTGCAGGGATGGAGTAGTTTTCCTCCCGGATAGCTTTCGTTTGTTCGTGAGACTAACATCATCGCAATGGGAAGTTGTCAGGGAAAGCAAGTGGGACATCACCGAAAGGACGCCGGTAATAGTTTAAATAGGTGTAGCGTTGTCGTTGTTTGAGGTGTTTTTGTTTGCTGGGCAGGCCTATTTCAAAGGGCTTATTCATTTAACAGTGCAGTGTATCGTCGTTGTCGGAGTAATATCTCATATGCGCTTAAAAAGTGCATTGAAACATCATTTTTTCTTTTTGACAGTATTGACCAAGCACGCGTAGCGGTAATAGCTCGTGACTGACCAATAGAAGCGCTGGTGTAATCGCTCAAGTAATATCCCACACGCGTCGCTTGTCGGCAATAGCTCATATGTGCTTGGTATGTGCTTTTTG
>JAQIWG010009391.1:0-10697 GCA_034695025.1 Chamaedrilus cognettii
AATCTGTACGTTTATTTAAGTTTCTATTTCTTTATTGTGTTCTGCCTTGATGGTGAATAAAAGATTTATATATTACTATATTTTAAAGCTTAAGCCTTTAAAAATTGAGCTTATTGAAAAGGGAGCAACATACTGACCATGTTACCTGTTAACTGTTACCATGACAGCACGCTTGTCTGCATTTGTAGGCATGCTCTTGCATACACAGCATTCTACCGCGCTTCAGCTCCAGCCTTACCTGATACAAACTGCATCCAGCTTGATGAATGTAGGTGTAAGTCATCCCGCAGAACAACTGACATCTTGACTTGGCCTGATTGAAGTTGAACGCCATACAGGTCGTGTTGCTAACTGCCATACACTCGCTCGAATGCCCGATACACTGCAGCGAACAGAGCTGCAGGGAGCTTGCGGTTATAGTCGCAGCGGGCATTTCTACCGAGCACTGCGGCACTCCGTCTAGCTGAACGAGGCTGAACAGGCCCGATGTTGAGCCTTGCCCGGTGACCAGATTGACGCTAATTACCCATGATAGAGCACACGCTGTTTGAATGAGGTAGATCATCTTCTCGATAAGGAAGAATACATATGCTGGCCGTTGTCGATGATTAGGCAATGGCGCTGTAGCTATACAGCACATGTAGGCATATGCCCTGTTCATTTATTTTACAAGCAAGCACAAGTTGAGCATCAGATCTCGTTTGCCTTTACGTCGGCTACGTCTCCGGGTATTTATGGGTGCGCTGATGTATTCACTCCATTGATTCGCCCACAGCACGGTAGCCTACTTGGCCCATAAGGTCGCGTTTGCAATTTGAATAATTATATGACAACGTCTTGAGCCACATTGTCATGAGCCCAAATGCGATAATCAGGAGATAATGACACTGCTCGTTTGACGTTGTTTCGAGTGGAGTGAAAATGGATGAAGTAGGCGTCACCAATCTATTGACTGAGTATCTTCACAACAAGCTCCCATAAGCAGTTTTCTTCTTCTAGTGGGTCACACGATGGCTTTTTTATCGACCGCCGTATGTTGTTTTTGTCCATTATTGACGAGATTGCTGCGAAGCATGGTTGCACTTGAAGGGGAGGTTGGGGGTGCGCTAAGGCGGTTCGCCTTAGCGCAATTGTTGGACCGTCCGACTCCCTTAACTCTACGGGTTGCCTCCGAGTTTTGTTTGTGTGGGAATTTTGAAGTTCAGATGTTTGGTGTTTATTGGTCTATTTTAACTATGTGACGTGTAGCCTCCGCCCCCCGTCCCGGTCGCGGGTTTATTTGAGAGAGCAATACGACAGACTTGGAGCCATGTGATCACCCTCTCCCCGAGTTGTGAATTAGTTCTGAAAGAAAAAAGTGCAGATAGGTTCTAATTTTAACCGAAGGACGAGTTCCTAGTCTTCCGTTTTTTAAACAAATACCACCTGCTAAGAAATAGGTCTCTGGCAATTTATCGCGCAAAGAGCGGCAGCGGCTGCTCGTACTGACAACATTATTCGAGAATGCTTGGGCTATTATCAGATGAGTGTCGCTTGATTCGGAAAAGCAAAGCTCCGTTTACCTCATTCTATTTTACTTCAATAGAAATTACTATGGTTTCTACAGGTGATGCACTACACGGCAGCACAATACCTAGTAGGAACTTTATCACGTGTGCCTCATTCACAATTGTGGCTTGGCTTCCATGGGCCAGTGCCGATGCTAGACTGGACTACATGTATCTGTTTCGCAATTAAATGCACTTCTTTTTGCTCAGCTTGGTGAATGTTATGCGAAGTCAATAGTTTTGTGACCTAGATTTTTATCTATGCGAATCATGGTGCTTAAGCAATTGGCAATAGAATGGCTAAGTTATATTGAGTAATTTTTGGACTTTTGTGAAAAGAGTTTATGATTTATACCGCTTTAGGCGTGAAGTCAAAATTAGATAAAGTGTGCACTTGCTGATCGACAATAGTTGAAGTACAATTGTCGTGTGAGCTGTTTTATTTTTAATATGTTTTGATGAATAATTGTCAAATATTTCTAAAATCTACGCCAAATTCAAGGATAATTATCCTTGATTACGAGAACGTATGCTGATCGATAGTGGTGAAAGCAGAAGCGTGTTTTTTTAGTTTGAGAGACAAACGAGCTTGGTAAATTTATGGCCGATAGTCTATGACTTCAGAGGAGTGTCTGCCTCCTGAATAGAAAGGTAGCCTATAAGGGAGACGCACGAAGCCTGACGATGTTTAGACTACTTGGGGAGTGGGGGGTGGGCGTAGTTGTGAGATTGCTAAGAAATGTGGGCTACCTAAGAGTAACTTAAGAGATAAATTTGTAAACTAAGAGAGGATTTGCCTTTTTAGAAAGTTATGAAAGATTAAGTCTAACTAAATAGTTAATGTCAGAAATTTAAAAAATCTGTGTTCAGTGACCCGCTGGCACCCCTAACGCAGGCGTAGATAGCCAAATTGTTCGATGTAACGTAAGGGTACATATTTTCTCACATCGTCAGGTACCAAATACTGGTAATTAGTCACAACACCAGTTTTCAGAATATCGGTAGTCCCATTGATGTGTTCTGTATGTTGTTTATTTATCATGATAATTATTATTTATATCATGCTTGCTTTAATAGGCCTAATATTGTCGTTTATTTGGCTAAAGTTGTCTGGACGTTTATCCGTACGGTGTATATATTATTAATATAAATTTAATCTATCAGTCACACCATCACGAAGTGCGTGCTTTGTTTTATCGACAGGGACTGTGAACAATTTCCTCATTTTGACACCTCGGCGTGCCAGGTCCGACAATTAATACGAAACGTTTATGAAAAGTTGATTGGGTGTAAAAAATCAATTTGTTCACGCCGTGACAAGTGGTGGAAATGCATTTTAAGGTAATTGGTAATGACTTTCCATGGGGCGGCCTGCTCGCTTAACGCGACTTTGTGTGCCAAATCATGCTGGAGATGAAGAACGACACACGATTTAAAGGAAAGTACACAATTCAATTGAAACATACAAACAATAATTATGAATGTAACGAGACGAGCCAATGCGGCGCGCATTGCCTCGCCTCGTTACATTCATGATTAATTATTGTTTGTATGTTTATGTTAAGTTGCGCACTTTGAAGCCAAGGGTATATGAAGCCAACAGGCTGTATATCAAGGCACGTATGGAGATAACGGGGGCGGGGCTTGGCCCGAGGGCCAAATCAATTACCAACCGTCAACAATTGATCGACAGGATCATGACCCTTTCATATCCAATCACAATAATTAATAGCCATTACCCATAATTCATATCAACTACCGTTTTTGGTAAAAAGATCCTTCTTTTGGCTGAATTGTGCAGCTAATGCATGCGCATTCTAGGCTTTAGATTTCTGTGATTGGAGCTCAGTCGTGGACTCATTTTGGTGAAACTGTTGGTAGACTAGCTTCAAAAACTGCAAGGCATTATTCTTCTTCAAACTGGGATGATCTGATTATAGGTGCCAGCATGATTTGGTGATTGAGGGGGAAGCAGCAAAAGATGTATATTGCGCATTGCAATATTTGATGCCGATTTTTTTACTTATAAAACAAAGTATGACGCTACTATATACTGTATATGCTTGGATACTGGTTTGACTCAACTGGTCCATGTTCCTAATCGTCTAGATGATTTTCTTGATTTGATGCCGATCTTCGGCCCTCTTCGTCCTCTCTGCGCTGTATTTCTTCTCGACAGATCGTCTATCCATTCGATACGTACCCTTCCTCGATCTCTCTTGCCCTCCATTCTTTTATCCATTACATCTCTCAACAATCTCTCTTCTCTCATTATATATGCAATCCGGTCTTTTTTCTTCAGATTTTCGGACTTTCACTTCAATCAGTCCTTTTTTCTCTCAGTCTCCGCAATACCTCATCATTTGTTTTCTTCTCTTTTTATCTAATCTTCTTCATTCGTCTCCATGACCACATTTTAAATCCTTATATTCTTCTTATGTCCTTTTGCCTTCTATCTGGTGTCGACACCGGCACTGTTTTTATTCGAAACCATGTTTATAAGAAAGACAAATACCGTTGCGATGGGAATTAAATGCCGCATCATCTTCGCACTGCTTTCTTCGAAATGGATAATTTCATAAAATTTCTTGTAGTCTACATGTATTCGTGCGCACAAAGCGGTAGTCGCACGGTTGTACAGAGCAATAAAGATCTGACGATGGTTAGTTTAGGGCCTTGTGTAGGGTTTTCTAGGTTAGGCTCGGCTTTATTTAGGTTTTGTTTCATGTTGGATTCATGTTGGGCGTTTTGTGGTTCGTTTACAAGGACCAGTTTGCTGTCATTTATCGAGATACGGTGGAGGCCAGTGTCCGGCAAATATGCATGCACGCCTGCATTTTATAAAAAATTCATTGATGAAACGTGCTTAATCAAGTAATTCGTGTTTATTTAACCTCTTCTTTAGAGGTTTTCTATGTCGCATCTATAGATACAACTCTTGTATTATTTATAGCATTTATCGGAATGTTTGTGTCGAGTTTTAATGCCGTCATCTTCCAACTAAATCAGAACCTGTTGCTTATTGAATGAATTTAGGCATTACAATCGTCAGTCTTTCTAATTTCAACCCCGATAGGCTTTTGCATGCCATTTGCAATTGTTTATTATCTCAAATGCATCGGCTTTCACTTAACACTTATTTGTCCATGGCCTTATATACGAGTAGCTGGACGGTAGAGACGCGTCCCCAAAACCGGACCAGGGTGTCCCCACCATAATTTAGGCTGATCTCCGCCATGATTCAGCCCAGGTACACTACCAGGCCATCCTACATCTATTTAAGTAATTTGCATAATCTCATTATGAGATATTGTAATTGTCTCATAATTGTTGCTATTTTCATGCATTTTAAGGTTTTTTGTCCACTTCAGTTGTAACTATCGAATGCGAGGTGTTGAATGAATAAATTGCTATCACAGATAGGCTATCTAATACACAACTTACAAATCCACGAAAGGGAGAGGGTTTGTTCATAATTATCATTCTCATTGAATTAAATCATTGTACTTGACCATCCTTGCAGGCTGCACCTACACATTACCCTATTTTTGATCGGGTTTGTGAGGCTTGAGCCGGTTTTTCTCAAATGCTTTATGTGCTTTGAAGTTTTTCACGCCTCCAAAACATCGTTTTGATGGGAAGTGGGTGTGTCAAAATGACTGACTGGGTGACTGACTTGCATGCATATTAAGACACTTTTCGACACAAACTGTGAACTACTCTAAACTACTGCTGAAATACAGAAAAATCTACTACAAAAATACATGATTTTGTATTTGAATTACAAAAGCACAAGCTATTCAACTCATTCAACAGCTTGGGTTACTACTGAAATTCAGTTACGAAATACTGCATTTTTGTCGTCTTTTAAAGACTTGTATACGATTTGGTGCACTGGAGTGCTAGACTTTCTTGCAATTTGACCACTTCACTTGCACAGAGTTACATATCAATCTGGCAGATGGAGCAGACTAGAATGGCGCAATCCACATCATTCCACTGGTTGCTGGGCTGGGACAGACTCGTGTATACGACGCAGCCCTCATAACCTCCGTAGCAGTCTGGCTGCCCCGCCACCCAGTTGGTGTAGTTGACGGGAACGGTAGTCGTAGGGTCGGTCTTCCAGTCGAACCAGGTGGTGCAGTTGGTGGGAGTGGTGCGCTGTGCACCGATGTAGAAGGCCTGCTGGTAAGTGCAGTACGGGGAATAGCACGGAGAAGTTGCACCTGCGGCGATAATGATATGAGTGTGCAATGGCAACAGGCTTATCAGCTTGCAACTTTACACGCTGCAAATAGAATTGATAACTTTATGTAGACTATTGGTTATGCCTAAGACTACACCGTTTCTCAAAAGTAAAGGACCCAATGAATTTCTTCAATAACTGCGGAACGCAACAAGCGTTGACTATGAAATTTTCACCACATTATCTGAGATTTTTGCTTTATATTTCCACCAATATTCGTTTAATTTCATGTAGCGGTTAATAAGTTATGTATAGTGAGAGTTAACCTACGAAAAAACGCGTCAACCAAGCTGTGAGGCTGCTTAGTTGCCGTTTGCACCTCTTATGCAAGCCAATAATTGTTCAGGCTGCTTATCTTTTTGATGACTATAGAATGTTCAACTTTGTCTCACTTTTGGTTATTCCATGCTTTAGGTGTTCGACGTTAATTTTTTTGGACGCGTTTTTGTAACAAGCACCATGCCGCTAAATTGTGATAATTGACAGCGCGCCACAGTGACGCTCAGTACTTGTATGTCATTCTTCGATTTCACCACGTTCTTCTACAGTTTCACGTGCACGTAGGAATCTAATCTTGTTGAAACTTGAAGTGTACTTTCCTGGATTACTAACAATTACTGAATGGGAATATAAAAGAGCTCATTGCACAAAATTGCGTTGATGCAAATAGTAATTAAGCGATTTCCCAGCTTAGTTGGCGCGTTTTTTTGTCTGTCAACTTTGACTAGACCCTTTGATTGCCTCGTTAGGGGGCCACTCTTGCAAGGGAGCGAAAATCGTGTGTGACACCGGCCCACTTTAACAACTGCGTACAATACAGCGTGAAGAAAACTCCAGTGACCCAAGCCGTTGAAGGCGTCCATGTATTTGACGATGGCGTCGTTCTGTTGTTGGCTCGTGATCACTGCGAGGTGCGATCTCGGGTCAAGCTGCGCGCACTTGGCTTGAGAGTCGGTCCAATTGAGCGCCTCGAGCAGGATCACGTAGCAGCCACCAGCGGCCGGTATGTACACGAAGCCCGGTGGACACCCTGGTAAAGAAACGCACCGTGTTTCATCCAAAAATTACCTTACACTTTCAGACTGCATCATAGAACTGCTTCATTACCTGATCAATTTGCACTAAAATTCCATAGTTTATAGTTCAAATATTTTGAGGCACAATAATGGGTAAGGTGTATGCTCAAAGTGCCCTCTTTATACATCCAGACAGGCGTGTATCTTGAGATGCGTACACTAGCTGGGCTTTCTGGGAAAAGTAAGGGGGGTAAACGTAAGCTGGGAAAGTAAGGACATCCACCTGAAGATATGCACGTATACCATCAAAAGTTACCTTATATATGAATCCTTTATTCGCCACTAGGGCAGTTTACATCAACAAAATCCAAATGTATAAACAGGACAAGAAAATTAGCCAAGAGCAATAATCGTTATACACTTAACTACGCTGTGAAGCGCATGCAAGTAGGCCATAGCACACATTCGGATTGACACAATTTTGCTCAGTGCTGTTTCAAAATTATTGTTCAAAAATTTAAGCAAATGTTGAAATAAAAGATAAAAATAAGGGTCAATTCGACAAAGCATATGCTGACTCGGCAAAAGATTTTCTAATTTTTTTGTGAATCAGATTGGATTGATCGTTCTGCTGTATATTATACTTACATGTAGTGAAGTAACACATTATCACACAACATAATATAGCCTGCGACTGCTCCATTTCGTGATCAATTTGCAAGGAAGTTCAAGTATTGTCCGTGGATTTTTCAATTCAATTCAATTTGGGAATTTATACTTTGTTCTATTAAAGGCGACCCCTATACCTTTGGTCTATTCAAATGCTGCCTACTTGAAGACGATTTTTTAAGTGCACCAATACAACAAGAAATTCTATTTTTAGCCAGAGCAATTAACAATGTAGCTTACACAAAGATGATTAGATGAAAACGCATAGGCGTACACTATACTGTAAGTATGGTGTGTGAAAAGTATTACGGAATCGTTCTTTTATCACAGTATATATGTGAAATTATTTTATACCTATTTCTGAGGGGCACTTACCAGCTTGTAGTCTACTAGCTGAGTTTATCCCTCGCCTATTAACTCACCTGGATTTGGTACTTGAATCTGAAGCGCAAACACATCCGGATAATTTAGCCATAATTACCCCTTATAATCACACCTCGTTAGGGTGTCCCCCCCCTCCCCCCACGTAAACATGCTCATGCCACCCCCCCAGAGGTGGAACCAAGGTTTTGAAAATGGTGGGTGCCAATTAAACGTCTTCAAGACGTTGAACAATTGATATCATATTAAGGTTTTTTTCCCTCCCTAAAGTACATTTTCATTTTCCGCACCAAACAAACTCACGAGCAGGGTAGGGTGGGGGGACCAGTCAGTCGATGTCTATCTACTTCTGTCGCGAAAGCCGTGCAATAACATTTCAAAGGTACAGCCTTTAAAGCTTAAGCAAATTGAAAAGCGGTCAATTGATAATGAGTATGCTGTCCAATGTCCATGTTAATGTTACCATTGCAGCATGCTCGTCAACATCAGTGAGCATGCTACTGCATGCACAGCATACTAGAGAGCCCCGACTATGGCCTTACCTGATGCAAGGTGCATCCATCTTGTTGCCAGTAGGTGTAAGTCATCCCGCAGAACAACTGACATCTCGACTTGGCCTGATTGAAGTTGAACGCCATACAGGTCGTGTTGCTAACTGCCATACACTCGCTCGAGTACGCCATACACTGCAGCGAACAGAGCTGCAGGGAGTTTGCGATTGTAGTCGCATCGGGCATTTCTACCGAGCACTGCGGCACGCCGTCTAGCTGGACGAGGCTGAACAGGCCCGACGACGCTCCTTGGCCGGTGACAAGATTGACGCTAATTATCCACGACAGGGCTGTCTGAATAAAGTGGATCATGTTCTTGTCAGATAGCAATTGATCTTTGCCAATGTTGTTCATTAAGCGAAAACTCTGTAGTACATGTGGATATATATCTACATGTGGACTTTGCGCTGTTTATATTTTTTTATCTAGACATTCATTGACATAATCATGCGCACCTTTGGAACATATGTTTGGTCGTCTACTGTTTTGCTTTACGCCGCTGATTGCCAAGACAGCAAACAGAGGCGTTGACTGAATTAAATGTTTGCCAATCAAAGACAGGTCTGAGATTAATTATCGCTGTCGACAGGCCACGACAGGCCTCCTCAACAAAACCCAAACTAACACTAAACTAGCCCTAACTCTTTTTGTGGGCTGCTTTCCAGGGCTGCTTTCCTGGGCTGCTTTTCTGGCCGACGTCTGCATCTCGAATAGCCGGACACAGTCTATAGGCTGACATTAGCTGCGTTGAGGTATAGGCCTACCGTGAATGTTTTGTCCGGATCGTTATAGATGAGTTGATGCGTTCGATTTTCGCTGCACGTTACTCGTCTAATAGACTACTTATGTTGTGACGTCTTTCGTTAAATGATCGCGAGACTGAATGCGACGGCCACGTGATAATGGTGGTAATAACGCAATGTCGTTGAGCGTAAAAATGGATAATTGACCAAGTCAGCAATAAGTCGGCATGACTAGCTTATTGACGGAGATTCTCTGCGCAGAAAGCTCTCATAAGGTCGTCGAGTCGGTCTTCTTTCTAGTTGACGGGAATGTAGACTGAAGCGGGGGTTACAGATTCAGTTCCCCTCCCCCGAAATGGAGTAGAACAATATTGTTTTCTGTTTTTGACGAAGCTTTCCGGAACGGGTCAAAACTTTCCCGCGATATTTGTGAACGATCAAAAATGTCCAAACCCTTCGTTCCCTTTGAGGCACCGGTAGTGATTTTCTAGTCGGTATATATTTTAGACATGTCGCGTTAGCTCTTAGACGATTCACCCCCCGGTCGCGGGTATAAATCAGGACGCAGTGAGTGGTTTATCAGAATTGGAATCGCAAGGGGGAGTCCAATTATTGTTCGTTGATTGCTAATGACGGGTGATACATTATTGTAACATGACATTGCGTTGCTTCAATCATTTTGCAAACAATCGCACCGTCACCAACAGTGATGTTTCTGCTTAATCTTATCGACAATGACTCTGCAAAATTGCCTCAATTTGCAACGTCGACGTGCCAGTTCCGATCATAAAAACCATTTGTGAAGAGTGTTGATCGAGCTTAACGTTCAATTCTATAACGCCGTGTAGCAGAGTTGCGCAACTAATATTGAAATAAAGAATAGGCCCTATTCCAATGAATTTTCGCGAAGAGACGCGATAATTATGTTCAAACTTGGACTGAGACGGAACGGCACTATGCCATTCGCCGCCGCGTAAACCTGTTTCACGACTCTATTCTCTCGTCTCGTTAGGCGCGCGTTATTTCTTTTTCTCTTTTTTGAAGCCCTGTCGCACGCCGATCGAAGTAAAATGGTTTGTAAGTGTCACTCGACGCATATATTCGCTAGATGACGGTTGAGCATTCAGTAGTTGGCGTCACTGTGCGCAAATATTCGCTAGATGGCTGTAGAGCATTCAATAGTTGGCGCCACTGTGTGCAGGTATTCGCTAGATGGCTATAGAGCATTCAATAGTTGGCGCCACTGTGTGCAGGTATTCGCTAGACGGCGATGTCCCCGTCACCCGTCCCGTTTCGTTAATTTTTCGTTCCGATACTCGTGTCTTCTCTTCGACGTCGTATAATTATGCTTCGGTTAGAGATTTATGTGCGGTGTTGTACACCTTCTCTACGCCCTCCCAATTGGGCAGGCCGGGCCTCCGGTCAGCGACAAAACACCGACTCACCATCCCAACCGGACTCAAGTCCACCGCCGGACAACGGACCTTCACCAGCGCGTCCGAGGTTGTGTGGAACTATCTACCGGAGGACATCAGATCGGCTAA
>JAQIWG010009392.1:0-10697 GCA_034695025.1 Chamaedrilus cognettii
CACTTCAACTGTACGTTTATTTAAGTTTCTATTTCTTTATTGTGTTCTGCCTTGATGGTGAATAAAAGATTTATATAGGCTATTAACGACAATCATGGATAAGCCTACTTGATAAATTGTTGGTCAAATTTAGCGCAACTTATAGCACAGCTTATAGGTCAACTTATTCGGAGAACTTTCAGTTTAGCCCTCATGAAATCGGCGTAGAGCCACGCCTTAGCCATCTCATGACGCTGGTTTTCATCTCACGCCTACATGTATAATTATTGTGTAAGCGTTTTAAAAATGAGTAGCGGGGCCTAAGACAGCCTACAGAACGGAAGATTGTTCAAAGCGTTGCTGTACTAAAAGCAATGCTTTTAACCTGACGGTAGTCTGATACCCGACAGTAGTCTGATACCTAAGTAATTTTTGCTTAGCAGCCTAAGCAAAAAAAAATTCTTTTATTGGTCACATTGTAAAGTTCGCATACGAATTAATTATCCATGCACGCATAAGCAATTTTCATGTTATCCGCCGTTCTTTGAGTTCGACCGGTATTATGTTTCTAGCGCAAAAAGTTAATATTCAATCGGTGACCGAACGATTATCCCATATAGAACCAATAAAACGTTTTTTTAAAACTCGCGGTTATATCGCATGCATTAAAAAACACCAACCCCAATCTAACCCGAGCCCCTTACCATAGTCCTGAAACTAACCCTGATTGTAACCAGGATCTAACTAACTCGTAATCTTACACCTTAAAGCTAGATTTGTTCAAATTAAAATTTGCTAAAATTTGATCGAGTTTTCCCAGTGGTTCGCGCTAATCCTTGTTTTAGCATGGGAGTCGGTAACAGATTTAGCTACAAATATTTTCCATAGCTTGAAAAAGAAAATGGCCGCTGAAGGAAAGGCGTCAAAGGTTTGAGATTTGTGACAGATTTCATCGATATTTAGGATGAATTGACTAACTTTGAATCGCTAACAAGATATTACAGAGTCGATGAACAGTATTTTGGCTGGCATTTATATCAAGTGTATTATACTTTTATTAAAAACGTCTAAAATTATGCTGTTGTGCTATTATGGCCTTTTTAATTTATAGGCAAGACGCGTCAAGCGATCTAACTCATAATTATCGCGCGTTCTTCGAAGTTTCATATGTTGAAATACTAGTATAAATACCGTACAAATTTTAAAATATGCACTATTTTTGTATTCTTACAGACTAGCAATGAAGACCACTCACAGGTGTGGTATTACTACGCTATATTATAAATTATAATCATACTCAAACCAGTGCCGGTCTTGATTTAAATAGTTCAGAAAATATTATACCGTGTTTATAATTTAATAAATTTTAAATTGTTTTTTCTCATTGAGTCGTGCATCATTTGTGCCTACTAAAACGTGGTATTGTATTGATCAGTATAATGCTGATCAATACCGCACTGTATCTGTTTCAATAGGCAAACGAATAAAAATATGACATTGTGTATCAGGCGTGATGTTGTCAATTTGCTATCTATGGAATCCTGCAGCTAGTGTATGGACTGTATTACCTGGTAACATTTGACAATTAGCCTAACGTTTATTTGATTTGTCACATGAGATGTTGCAATCAACTCAGTAATATGTTTTAATCAAGTCTGTACCGGTAATATTGATTTTTGGGTATTGTAGAGTGTTGACGACAAGCCGATCAGAGTAGACAAGTGGGATGGATCGGCATTGAAAAATGCTTTAGATGATGCAGCAAAACTAGTAAAGTATATGGCAATTATATGAATTTGATCAGTAGGCCTGAGTAAGCTTGTACAGTGTCATTGTAAAGTATCTACCGGTAGCTTTCATTCACCGGTGTGCATTTCTGGCTTTTTCGTTAAGTCTCTTCACAATACTTTTTATAAATTTGCTTTAAAATATAACATAAAATACAAGGGTATTTGAAATATGTCGGGTTTTAAAATAGAAGTTTTTTTTAAATTTGATGAAGACATTTTAATTCTCAAATCAAGTTTTAAGAAATTTTGGCCTAACAGAATTTTGTAAGGCTTTAATTTCAACAAATTTGATGAAACTGGGTAGTTGTGCAGTCATTGACATAAGTCTCGTAGCTATGTCAATGGCTCTCACATGAAATACTTCTCCATCCTTGGCATATGGTAGTACTTCATGCCTGCGCCGATTGATTAATTGTCGTTTCTTGAAGAAATAAAGAGCAAAAAATAATAGTAATAATAGTACATGCCAGTCATTCATGAACATAGGCCATGAATGGAGCAGAGAGTAAATGAGGAGCCTATGAAGGATAAATTTGTGATTGTTCTGTGGACCAGGTGCTGACGGAGAAAATGGGCTATGAGGAATCTCACGAACTCACCGACGGAAGGCTTCTCATCTGTTCCCTCTCGGTGGGGTTTGCGGTGTTTGCGCTGCTCTGGGACTATCTCCACCCCTTTCCACAGTCGAGAACCGTGCTCATCATCTGCATAATCTCATATCCTTTTTTGTATTGTACATAGCCAGAGAACTGATCTACTGTAAAACATGACATTTTTGCTACATGCTATCATCGCGGTTTTGCCTCTCACAAATTTAGCTGCACTTGATTTTCACTTTTGAGCACTGTTCATAATATCTGTAGCGTTATTTTTGTGTATATAATTTTTGCTAATTTTACAGACTGACCATTGATAATATGAGTTTTACAGACTGAAAATATTTGACAAAATAAAATGAACTCGAAAATTTCGTGCTTTGGAGCTTGAAATTGAAATCTATAGACATTTCGTGGTGGTTCTGTTGAGGTTGCAGTGGACATGTAGTAGTATTAAAAGAGCTGTGAATCCAATCTAAAAATAGTTGTGATTGTCCTGTTTCAATTGAAACTTTAGCCTAGGTTGAGCAATGAGCAGAGTGCATTTAAAAGATCTAAACTACCGCAATCTCAAAATATGAATGTCAGCTATGCCAAACACACACCAGTGCCTTTGATTGCAAGTATGATATTGAAACTTTGAAACTTTGAATTGTAAGACTATGGACGATTGGCAGTGTGATCCTTAGCGATGCTGTGCACATACTTTGCGATGATGCTGTGTCTGACGGTGCACTCTGCGTACAAGGAGAGGGGGTACTTCATGGTCGCGCTGCAGAAGAACAAGGCCGGCGTCGACCCTGACATTGTCTGGATGCTTGCCTCGCGACTCAAGCGGTGATTGTGTAGTTCGATGATTACTACTTCTGTGCATTTATAAATTAGTTGCAATGTCAGTTAAACTGAATTTTAACTCTAGGACCAGTTATTTAATTTAGGATCATCTGAATGATCTCTGATCTAATTTTGATCGTCTAATAATAACTGAAATTAGATCTTAGATTTATATGATCTGATTAGATCGTGGCGTAATTTTTGTGCTGTGACAATTTGAAGATAAGTAACACTCGATTGAGCAACTAGCTGTAAATGGCTCTTAATTGAATCAATTTCACGTTACATGAGCCTGAGGTCAAACACTGGCAATCACAGATGCAGGATATACTTTCAAACGCATGCTGTGATATTTAAATTGATGTTCAGAGCTTTAAATCAAATTTAGCCCATTGTGATAAAATGATGTATCGTCGTAATTTGAGAATATTGATGATGCACCGCTATTTTTCTGATTGAAATGCAAAAAAGCAGTTCATATATGACTATTTCAGTACTTTTTAAATGAGTTTCTGCTTGCATCCCTTTTAGGTACGATGATATGTACGAGCTGTATGTGACATACTCGGACGGAAAGACGACAAGAGAAGCATCGTTCACCAAATCCGTCGCCAACTACTTTGATGAGGACGGCTATCTCTGTCGCGACCTTTACGACGAAGAATTTCTCAAGTTGCACTCGAGTCTGTTGAGTGCAAAGAAGGATAAATAGCTGGGTCTACAGTGCTCGACTGTCCTGCGCGCTATGCATAGTTTCAATGGAAATTAGTTCAAATAAACGTGTGCGTTCGTGCGGTGAACGAGTATTATAATCGCGTCAGTGCTGTGTGTTTATGGGTATTAGTCATTGGTTGTAATGTATAATATTCGTGTTGAATCATCATGCTGCACTTGGAACTGTGTCTCGGTTTTCATGCACAGTTAATTTTTTTTAATATTACATAGTAGATAACTAAATTGTATTTTGCGATCGAGCTGAGCTATATGATAGAATATACAGACGTCATTTTGTTGAAGCATTCAAACTCAAATTTATTGGTGTTTGATGTATATAACTATCATAGTTTCTTATTTTCTTAAGTTGCGGTTTATTTAATTTAGTCTAATGCATTATACTTGGACTAGAGCATAATTTTTTGGCAGCCTGGAGTGGACACGCCTAAACTTTTTGCCATGTATTTGAAAAAAGTATGTCATAGGCACTGAACTACAAACTATGCAACTATGTTGCACTATGCAACTATGAACAAAAGACCAGCTTGTATGCTGTATTTTGTTCAGTTGATTTATTTAAGCATCGATCTTTTATTCTTTTGTTGGCCAAAAAACTGATCACTATTTTATTACGTGCCTGTTTATCATCGTAAATCTGATTCACAAGTCCCTAGCTGTGACAGGTTGCTCTGAGGGTTTGGAGTCTGTGGAGCAGTGACTTAGCGGGCCTCTCAACGGGGGACTTCAAAGATGGGAAAAGATTTTTTAAAGGGATAAATTGCGCATGCTTACGAGCACAAATACCCGGACATAATTAGACATTATTTAAATTTTATTTTGTGGTGGCAAATTGAACGTTAAGTTGAAGAAGGCAGTAATGTATAGAATTACGGGCCTGCCTACATTCTACGGGCATGTCCCGTCACCACGTTTCGGAACCTAGGCAGACTAGGGGGTCTGGATAGTGTTTATTTGAAGTATTGTTAGTGATGTAGGCCTACTTTGGAGATACAAAAAATATTAATAAGTATGTATAACAAGGAAAACATTTTGGGATAAAAACTCAATTGAATTTTTTTTTCAAAAATATTTCAAAAATAATATTGAAAGAACTTTGGTTAGAAAATAGAACTTTGGTTAGAACTTTCAACTACATGTATATTGATCTGGTCATACCGCGATCATTGTTTATTTACTATTTATTTATTAAATAAATTAAAAGGGAAGGCAGCTGCGGTAGTGGGAACATTCCCCGTGGTGAAACTAAACGGGGTCGTGGATAAGGAATAAGGGGGACAACCGTAGCGCCCGTCCCATGGATGCTTGATGCTGTATTAAGTATCAATGGCGGACGAAAAGAGATCGTTTTCGCTTGGACGCTCATCGCGTGAGACTGTGAAACAAGCTGAAGCAAAACGAAGCGCAACCTCAGAAAGTAACGGTTTGGGTGTCAATAGACGCCAATTGGCAACTCTAGAGCAAGGAATCTTTCCGAAAAACAGCGACGAAGCGAATCAATTAATACGAATCAATACAAAACTTTCTAAAAGAAAACGAAGTCTTGAAACAAAAGCCAAAGCTAAAAAGCTGAGGCGGCGACGGTCAGAAACTTTTGAGATAGCTAACGCAAGACGAAAAGCTGAAGCTGAAGCTAGGCGCTTGAGGCGCAAACTTTTGACTCCTGAGCAAGCTGATGCAAGACGGAAAGCTAATGTTGAACGTAAGCACTTGAGACTAAATCGTGAAACTCAAGAAGAAGCTGCAGCAAGAAGAAGAGCCCAGGCCGACGCTGCTCGATTGAGACGACAGTTGGCATTAGACTTGGAAACTCCAGAACAAGCTGCTGCGAGAAAAAGAGCCCGGGCTGAGGCTGTTCGATTGAGACGACAGTTTGTATCACACTCGGAAACTCCAGAGCAAGCTGCTGCGAGAAAAAGAGCCCAGGCCGAGGCTGCTCGATTTAGGCGACAGTTGGTATTAAACTTGGAAACTCCAGAGCAGGCTGCTGCGAGAAAAAGAGCCCAGGCCGAGGCTGTTCGATTGAGACGACAGTTAGTATCACAATTAGAAACTAAAGAGGAAACTGCAGCGAGAAAAAGAGCCCAGACCAACGCTGCTCGATTGAGACGACAATTGAGAACTTCAGAGCAAGCTGACGCAAGAAGAAAAGATCAGGCTGAATCCATGCGCCTGCGACGTCTGTTGGAAAAGATGGAACGAACAGATTTATCAAGTGTTCAAGGAAGCGCTCACTCAACAATTCATCTGGATAGTCTTTCTTGTGTGGGAGAGGATTGGTTCGTTGTGATCAGCAATTACTTGTAGTTAATTATTTTTGTATTTTAAACTGTAGTTAATTTATGTTTACCAACCATGCCTCAATAAGTTGGCCTACTGTTTAAAGATTGGAAAAATTCTGAAACTTTTATACAGTTATATTTTAAATATCTTGTAGCTTTGTGTTGTATATAACTAACCTTAACATTCTTTTTATCGTGTAATCTGTTCGGCCCTTGCTTTCACAAAGGTTTACACGTTTTTGCCTGCCCTGATCAGGATTGCTGGAGCTGGGTTTTTGCGATCGAATGCCTTTCCTGACGCCAACCAAATAAATAATTAGGCCCTATATATAAATATAGGGCCTAATGTCAGTGTTGAGTGAATTATCTGAGATCCTAAATAATTAGTTTACTTGTTATAAACAAGTTTACAAACTGTTGTTGTTCCTTCTCTTTGAATTTAGTCCCAGCTAGTTATTTATCGAATGTAAAATATTTATGATTAGTTTAAAGACTTTAACCTTTAAAATTATTGATAGTCATTCCGGTTACAATTCTTTGATCGTGACTTTTTTAAAGAGCATTTAAAAAATGTCCCTTTTAAAATCATTGAAGCTTGTAATAATCGCAAAACTATCAGTTGAACGAATCTAAGTTTTTGCAGGAAATTAAATTGTATGAACAATTTAAATTGTGAATATAGTGTTTTTAATTAAATAATGCACCAAAAAATACTAGGATAGTATTTGATTAATGGATAGAGATTTGGATACTTTTCTACTGTTTATAGGTCTACCTATTTGAATTTAGTCATACACGTGCTATTGTGCATTGTAAGCACTTTTAGTTTTTTATCTTTTTTGACATTTAGATAGGCCTAGTGTTAGTGCTGTGTCATTAAGAAATACACAAAATAACTTAAATTGATCACACTGTTGTGACTGAATATTTGGATAGATACGTGTGGTCCGTTGTTGTACAGTGCTGATCAATGATGTTGCTTTCAGGATGCCCGATAGTACCTCACTACATGAACGTCCGTTCAAGTGTTTGCAGTTCTCGGAGATGTTTGGTTCCGCAAGCGGTTTGGAAGCTACTCAGCAGCAAGCATGTGACGGACATCCTTATGCGTGCACACACTGTGATGTATCGTTTAGCAGCCAATTCAAACTCATAAAACATTTGCTATTTCACGTACGAAGAAGAATTGCACTTGCTAATGAACCGAAGCACAAATGCAAAAAGTGCAGAAAGTCATTTCTTTCTAGGCAAATGTTGACAGATCATCAAATTACTCACGGCAAAGATAAACGTTTTCAATGTTCAAAATGTTCAAATTCTTTCCGCTCATTGTCCGGTTTACAAAACCATGAGAGCACGCATTCAGATCAGCGTCCTTATCAATGCACGCAATGCGAGAAGAAATTTAAGAATTTGAGTACGTTAAGGACGCATGGCAGAGTTCATAGTGATAAGCGCCCATTCAACTGTTCGTGGTGCTTCAAATCCTTCGCTACTCCGCAAGCACTGAGAGTACACGAGCGCGCACATACTGGCGAACGGCCATACAAGTGTATGTTCTGTGACAAATCATTTAGTCAGAAAGTAGGCATGCAGTTGCACCAGCGCGTGCACACCGGGGAGCAGCCATACAAGTGCAGGTTTTGCGACAAGTTGTTTAATGTAGCTAGTGCGATGCAAAGTCACGAGCGTCAGCACACTGGTGAGCGCCCGTACAAGTGTGATCAGTGTGATAGAGCTTTCGCTGCATACAGTTCCTTGAAAGAGCATAGGCTGATTAAGCATGCGGGTGAATCGTGGCGCAAATGTACGCATTGTAGTAGACTGTTCCCTGGAAGAAAGGCGCTAGAGAAACATCAGGCAAGACTTGCTGAGAAACGCAGCAAGCAGAGGCGTCAGGACGATGATTCATCGGACGCTATGATTGATTTCAACGAAACATCGCCTCCTGATGAAGCACAGCGCCGTGTAGAGAAATATAATCCGGCTGAGGCGCACCTGCGGTCAAGCAAATGGCTGTTTCATGACGCCAAACCAGCAATCGGCTCTCTGGCATACATAAGATTATGCGACGGCTATGAAGTGTGTTCTGCGACGCTGAAGTACAACTGCAGGTATTGCTTGCGCTTATTAGCAGACAGTGAGAGTGTGACGGAGCACATTCTGGCCGTACACGTGCCCATTGAGACCCAGTTTGGCTGCGGCTGTTGTGGGAGGAGCTTTGAGTTTGTGCCCGAAGCGATGACGTGTTTGCAGCAACACGAGCTAAGTCGTGAAAACTTGGTTAGCATAGATCTGACCGAAGAAGGTGAGCAGCCCGTAGAGGATCTGGTTAGCATGGAGCTAGCTGATGAAAGCAAGCAGATTGCTGAGGAAATAGTTGCCATTGATTTGACTGATAGAGACGATTTTGTCTCTCAAAATCGTTGTTTTATAAAATCATTTTATACACTAGGTTAACCAAGCGCTTGCATAGGCCTACTACATATATTATGTTCTATGAATATTTAACCTAATTTTTTTGTTCCGCAGTGATGCAAGATTCTTAATGTTAGATATTAAGAATCGTGCAGTCTGACTATCTGTCAGTGTTTTTTTGACATATGGTCAGACTACGAACCGCGACGAAACAGGCTACATTCTATTCGTGCGTGTCTTACGCTATGGGCTAGTTTTAGAGTTAGAACTTAGCATATAGACTACTACACACCGTTGCTCAAAATGAAGTGACTCGATTTGTTTCTTGAACAAGTATGCTAAGTGACCGCATACAATGAAATAACATGAAAATGTAAAACATGAAATTTTTGCGTGCAAAGCCATGCATGTCATTTTCATGAATTTAACTAATCGGTGAAACTCATTAAAATTACATGCATGAAAATAAAGCAGCAAAAGCTAGGCTATGATATTATAATGGGAAGTCCTCAAAATGCGAAAATTAAGTGCATTTAAATTGTGAGAGGCAAAACGGCGAAAATAACATGCAGCTAAAAGTTTAACAGTAAGCATTGTGAATTTTTGACTACATTCACTGAGATGAATTGCCTCAACAGTTCCAACTATTTAGAAAAATTTCAGGTGGAGAAGAAAGAGATACTATAGTATTTGCAGTTAAAGTTGATGCCGAGGACCATGGTCTACCAAACTGCAAAGACAAGTTTGGTCGATTGCGATTAGACTTTTCGCGTAAGCTGTACTTTGTTACATTGTTGTATGCAGCAGCAGTATCGCTATAACAATAACAGAATGTTCAAGTTTGTTTAACGTTTCGGTTATTATCTACTTAGGCCTATAGCCTTGCTTTAGCCTGCAGTAACATCTTGTCAAAATACAATCTCTAATCCTGGATTGCTGTTAGTAACAATAGTAACATTTATACTAATAAATTATGTGCAGATTACTATTACTAACAATTTCGACTTTTCTATTAATATTATGAGAGTTTTCCTGAAAAATAGGATGTAAACAATGATAAGTTTTCCTGCTGGTTAGAGTGTTATTTTCACGTCAACTTTGATTGCCCTGGTAGATTCTGATTTTGTAACGGCTTGATAAAATAAAAACAAATTGCTGGGATGATGAAGTGATCGGCAGTAGGCCCCTACAGTTAATGTGATTACATTTTGTTTGACAACGTTTATTGTAGGTTTAGTTAAGGAACAAATTAGCTACATGTAGGCCTACATGATGCATCGCCCAACATTTGAGCTACGTTGTATCGCCTCACTATAGCCGGTAGGCTATTCATAGGCCATTGAAACTGTGTTTTAGAATTTAGACTGCAGCTGCTGTTGAAAAGCTTTGAATTATTCGCCTCTAACAATGTTATCCTATTTAGGGGAGCAAAGGCTGCCAGCCAAAAAATGTCAAATTACCTAGAGAGCAATATCATTGTTGTTAATGCCTCTCACAATCATAGGGCTCAATTATTTTCCACCGCAGTAGGCTACTTATAGTGCCATTCACATGCATGTTATTCCCATGCATTCTATGCGTGTAGCCTACGTGATGTCGCAGTCTAGCCTAAAATTAATAGGCCTAAGCTTAGATCGGTATTCCGTCACAAATTGACATACGGCGGGGATCGTGAGACTAATTGAGGACGCAATCAGTGGCGCAGGAACGTTTTCGTGAGTGGGGGGGGCAAAAAATTTTTTTTTGCCCTACCGGAGCGGGCCCAAAAAAAATTCCCCTCCTGAAGGGGGCAAATTTTAATTCATTTTATAGAATATATAACATTGAAACAAAATCAATGTTAGCACAATTACTGCTTCTTACAATATTCTGCACTATCATCTATTAGGCCTACGAAGGAACATACAGTACACAAACGAATAAACAAAACCTAATTGCACAATACCCACAACAGTACAACTGACATGGGCGCCCGCAGGATTTGATCTAGGGGGGTGCAAAACTGCAAAACTACACTTTTACAATCTAGAGGAATGCAAGTCTCGAGCGGGGGGGGGGGGTGCTGA
>JAQIWG010009393.1:0-10695 GCA_034695025.1 Chamaedrilus cognettii
TTTTTATTTTTAAACTTCTCCTTCCAATCGATGCTATCTAGCGAATCATTTATTTCAGAGTAATTTCCTTTATTATACTTAAAAGAAATTCCCTTTTTATCCTCAACTTCAGTTTCACATATTAGTTTAAACAATATCACATTGTGATCACTATTTGCAACAGAACACCTAATTTCCAAATCTTCAATTATATCTGGCTCCGTACTCAAAACCAAATCTAAAATATTTTGTCCTCTGGTTGCACTTGTCCCATGCTGTGTTAAAAACAAATCTCCAACACTATTTAGGAATTCCTCACTTTTTTGTCCTTGAGCTTGCTGCATAATCCAATCAATGTCCCCATAGTTAAATCCCCCATAATTACCGCAAATTTAGTTGAAAAGTGCTTTATGGTATCCATCAGATTTTTCTCCTCAATATCATCAAAATTTGGACTTCTTCATTTGGAGTTGGCTCAATTGGGGCATTTTTAATTCGCTAATATTGGTATTCACCATTGCGAGTTAACCGCGAGTTGGCTCAATCGGCGGATTGTGTGACGTCACGCTAAACCTAGGAGATTGGCAACGGCCACTTTCAACTCTCCAATTGACCAATTAGAGGTTAACTCGCAATGGTGGGTACGGATATAAGAAAAGTGACGTAACGCTAGGCATAAGCGTTTGATAAAGTCACTTCCATTTTAGCATACAATCCACGGTTTGATTCAACTCACAGTTTTAAACTTGAGTCCAGGGTCATACCTCGGCTTCCAGGTCCCAGATCAGCGCGTCCCGGGGGTCGGGCGCCTCCAGCGCCCCCACGGATTGACGCAGCTTGGGATTCCTCCTCAGCACCCCATCCAGGGTGCCGGCCAGCAGGGGGGTGAAAAGGGAGCGGGGGGGCGGAGCGCCGAGGCACCTGGGGGGACAATAGTTGGGGGAGTAATGTAAAGCGGGGGGCTGAGGGGGTATATTCGAATGTGAAACGCTGGAATGTGAATTTGATACTTGTGGCTTTTGGATTGAATTAGAAGTGGAATTATTTGACGAATGATGTAAGAGGGGTAAATTAGAAGATGGGTAATCGGAAAGAATCTCAGAGGATTCAAAATCGTCTGATATCTTGTGATAGCCGTTGGATAGATTTACTATTGGCATAGTGCTTCCTTGCAAGGCTGATGGCGGAATTTTTTCTTGCTTTGAAGATTGGGTTGACAATGGCGTTTGGTTGTGATTTAAGGTTGTGAAGTTGGGATTTAAGGGGTTTTCCTTGAAGGTCGTTGGGACATGGTTCGAGGGTTGATCCGGCGGGGTGGGGGTAGGGGGGGCGGGTGGGGGCGTGTCCACGCGAGGGTCGGTGAGGAGGCGAAGGGACTTCGCTCGCTCGTAGCTCAGCGCGTCTTTGTGGTGGAACACTCGCGCGATCTGTGCGCAGGCGCATACACGGCCAATCGACTATAGTTGGGAAATAAAATAGCAGTGTAATTATTATTAACAGGTTTCCTTATGCGGTGTTTTGTTTTCTACATTTGCATCACCTTGAAATAACAGCAATAAATGTAATGCAATTTAAAGAGCAAGTATATATTTTTAAGAGAAAAAGCTTTTACAATTTACAGAACATTAACTGCTTATTACAAGCCATTGCCAGTCTTATATCATATCAGTACATGGCACGAGTCCTGCAGCTGTTCGATCTTCATATTTTCATATCTTCATAAATTCATGACCTTCTACAATTTTCATCGAATTCATTCTTGACATTATAAGGCTTAAATATCCTGACTAGATTGCAGTGTATAGCTGCCCCAGCGTTATGACGCTGGGACAGCCTTGTCCTGTCTAGGATATGGACATGCATGCAGCCCGACCCTATCCAGGAGGTGTACGAGCATGTCGATGAAGGGCGAGTGGTCTGTAGAGGAGGCAGCAGCGAGGCGCGCGAGCAACATGGAAGTAGTGAGGAGGTCGTGAGCGTGAGTGTCAAGCTGAGGCGCCTTGGTGCGCCCAAACTGAACCGTCAGGGCTGATATCTCCGTCCAGCCAGCCGTCTGCAAGCATAGGCAGGGTGAAGTTTAGCCCTGATGATAATGAAAACGTTTGTTTTATTCTCGAGCAAACAAATGTAAAATCGAGCATAAATGTCGAATGAAGAATGCATAAAAAACGAATGAAGAATGCATCAATAAATGCGAGTCAAATGTGAAATCATACTCGTACACTCCCTAGACCGCAGCCCAACTCTTAAATTGATAGTCATTTTAGTACTAAGGCCGGAAAAGTCAACACTTAAGCAACATCAAAACGTTTTTTTATTTGTGGTACATACAATAACAATAATTCTGTCCATACCACATCCAAATTGAACAATAACAGCAAAATGCAATCTAATATCTTTGGACCCTCAATCTACATTGCAAAAGAAAATTCGTGTAAAAAATACATGATATGGTAACTTGCATCTTGGGTTCAAACTGGGACTTGATTTATCAGATGGTTTGACGGTTAAGTTCAAATCTTAAACAAACCTAATTGACCAAGCTTAAAATTACTTGTGCCTTACTATATCTGGTCCTACGAGTTTACCCTTGCCTATATTTTTGAATTATGGACCTTAGCTTTGTGACGCCGTTCCTCATTGGTCAGCTGTTCTCGCAGCTGATTGGTCAGTTGGTTGCCGAGGGCACGTGACTCGACGAGCGCGGAGGCGAGGAGGTCACTGACGTCACGCTTGTCTGCCTCAGAGTAGCGCTTGCTGTGACCTAGTTTCCTAGCAATAGAAATAGTGTAATAGTCTAAGATAAAGTTAATCAGCAGAAATATCTTAACAAATTCAACACTCCAGAAATTATGTTGGGTCTAGAGCTTATCTCCCTCGAAACGGCGTACCATCAATTGGGCGCATTCAATGTTCAATTTTTCTGCTGCTCAAATATGTGTAAATAATGGCAAACTGAAGAAATGCATTTCTATCAAAAACTGTGCTTCAATCAAAACCATTGAAATCAAGAATATCTAGTTGATCTACGAGTAAATAGCATGACAATAATCAATCAGTGATCCCATAAGTGAAGCCAGGGCATATTTGAATGTATAGTTGATGACGATTTGCGCAGTTGCAAATCTTAACTGTAACATTCCGGGCATAGGAATTGCGCAGAAACACACGTGTTTTGAAGAGAAACGTGCAGTTGCTGAATTGCCTTCAAATCTACCAAGAGTAGGGCCCGAGTCCCATCAGTGGCTCGTGGCGGCGCTCACCTCTTGTTTTTGGCTTTTTAAAGGAAGTTCAAGGACCGTGTATTCTGAAGCGAAGACTATTACAGTCCGGTTCTGTGCAAAAGGGCCGCCACAGAACCGCTCCCCCTTCTTTATTCGCCTTCCAACGGGGAGTTCTGGGCTGCAAGTATTCTATTCCTTGTTCCCCGACCTGCTAGCGCTCACCTGTGTACAACGGCAGAAGCCTCTGAGGCCGCGTCCCGCGCCAGTCGTGCGTCCTCGCTGGGACCCTGCAGAGGGGGTAGAGGCGCCGGGCGGGGGACCTGCTGCGGGGGTAGGGCCCGAAGAGGTATGGGGCGGGCGCCCTGCTGCGGGGGCAGGGGCATGGGGCGGGCGCCCTGCTGAGGGGGTGGGGGCATGGGGCGACGGTCAGGTTCAGACTGGTCTCTGACGAAAGGTGCCACAGGTAGCGGGATGAATCAAGAAAGTTTGCGTCAAAACGTTCACCCAGGATCCGAAAAATAGAACTGATATAATATTACCGCCCCGTATTTTTTATTTTGCTTTCAAGTTGACTGGCCGCCATTTAAATTAGAAGCCACTAAACAATCATTCTATTTTCACATTATTGGAGATTGAAAAGGTTTGACTTAGTCCATCTTACATGTATATATCGCAATATTCTAAATTTAGACTCTTCAATATGATATGTGCGTGTGTTACTACGTTCTACAAGTTACTGCTGATTCGACGCTGCTGAACAAAGCACCATTAACATGCATCGCTTCGCGAATAAAATTCAACTTTCTGTAGCCTAAATGCCGAAGCTCGGGGGAATCACAAACTGTAGACCCCTATCGTGCAAAATTCGCTCTTGTTTTATAGCGAATGCCTCAATAATTAGATATCTATCAAACTGACAGGCTACAGTCTGATAATGAATTTAACCTGTCCAAATGCTTAAGCAGTGCAACGCATTGACGTATTACATATCGGTAGCGTTTGGTACACTGTGCATACATTATGATGGGATCACTTAGCTCCAGAAGCGAGTCAGCGTCGTGCGAATAAATATTCCAAAGCACTACGAGTTGACAACGAACCGCAGCTTTGCTGGAGTATGTTAATTATGAATCGTTGCCAGTATAGCCCTATACCGTATAGGCCACCTGCATTGTACTGCGGTAGATAGTGCACGAACTAATCGCTTCATTAACTCATTACACCGGCCTTGTAAATAACCATTATCAGACCTATTACAGTACGATTGGCTGATACAGTCTTGTTATCGAAGTCACCTGTATGCGCTGTCAATTAGCGGTTGTCAATCAAGCTGAGAACCGACTGAGCTCCAACGCGGCTGTGTTTCATTGTTAATACGAACACAATGGACGCGCATGTAGCCAATAAACCATAGCCGGACATGTTCTCCTCAGATCTAACAATGAGGTCCAAACTTTAAGTGGAAGCTCTAACGGCTCCCTAGCGCGCAAGTCGATGCGGCTACTCAACATCTGAGTCGTTCGCAAATCAATTTCTCACAATTGAGCAAACTCAAATTTATTAGTGGTCTGTAGTTTTTAGGAGAAGCCTATAGTATTTACACAATCGAGCCTATAAATGTAGGCCTGTTACGCCCTGTTTTGCCATAAATGAAGGCCTATCACGCCAATTTTTGTAGCTGAACAATTGGCTATAGGCGTAGTGATACCCTATACTGAGCCAGACTCGTATATCCAGACGCGTTGTCCCGCTTGTTGCGTTATAATCAGCAAGGCTTAGGGCCTAATCCAACACTGCATATTTTGCAAGCAGCTCAACATGCATTTTGCATAATTAAAAGTTGATCATTGGGCCTCGATAGGCTCTCAGCTATACAATAGAGCATGAGTATTAGATAGACGATGCAATAGTCTTGTAATCACTGTTTCGCTCAATTATCACTGAATCGATAGTGGAGAAGAGTCCGTACACACGTTCAAGAGCAGTTGATTAACAATAATTGAGCACTTCAGTGCTGGCAACAGTAGGCTATAGACGATCAGCATTCATCGCAGTTATAATAATTTTATGTGTCAACAATTATTCTAGAAAAAACATCTACGTGGATTGCAACAATGTAATTGAATCATGCATAACCCAACTACAATAAAATGCGAAGAACATTTTTCAAAAACTATTGACAGAACTGCTTGTCATTAATTTTGCTTCAATCATAGGCTACATATACACGACGTGAGGGAGAAGCGCGTCAGACTAAACACAGAAAAAGGCTTTGAAGAAATAAGTTTTTAGCCTGGATTTAAAGGAGAAGAGAGAGTTAGGCTACAGCGAGTAACAAACTCTAGCTTGGACATTTATTAGCAGGCTCAAAACAGCGCAGTGCTGTGGGTTATTGCAGGTCTACCTCAATACTGGTACCCACAGCGAGTTCTTCGTTAGCCGAGATCTCGCAATAGTGCGAGCCTACAGCAGCTGCTGCGACAATGCATAGACGTGTCACAACAGTCAAAGCATCGTCAACAACTTGAAATTAATAATTGAATTCCAATGGGCTCTAAAAGAATGCATTGGAGGCAAGCCATAGGTCTGAATGTATTGAATGCTATTTACAGAACAGCTCCAGCAGCGGCATAATCTTACACAATTAACACTCTCATTCTTGTTCCCTCTATAATAATATACACGTTAATATTCACGAAATGTAGGCCTACTCGCACGCGTGTGTCGGCTCGTTACTTTGACTAGACCAAATTGACGGTAGTAAGGTTCAGTGCCCATGATTGAGGCCTATCGCAGTGTTATTTTGATGAAAGTCACAACGAACATTCGTAGAAGTGTTATATTTATTTATGTATATCGATGTCTAAACTTCTAGATTACTTTACACGGCTATACTTTGACAGCGCGCGATTTTAGAGCCGCTTTAATCCTGCGTTTCTTTGCAGAGCAAGTTCCGACACACAAGATATATGTAGCGTATAATAATCGAAGCTAGGCTTAGACCTACACCTGTTCACAACCGTCCATATTAGCGACATTTTTTTTGCCAAACATTTATCGGCTCCGTGATTAGTCGACCAGCTTGCTGGTCTGAAGTTTGCCTGCGTACAACGATGTTGCACGGGGTGGCAGCTGGTGTACATGTACCGTGGTACTGCAACTAGTCTCTGGCGATCTTCTGTCTTCGTCAAACCTGACCTGGCCTGCGATCGATACTTTAACACAGGCCTACGGGTGTACGTTGCAGCATATCGCGTGCATGTATGTCGCGATAACGATCGACAGTTAGGCCAGCAACTATAACCGAACTGCTATAGCTGTTTTAGACGCGATCCTGTGCAACTGTTACTTACTTAATTAAATTGTCCCGATGTCGACACCAGCCCTGTTTGACACGCGTTGCACTGTGCCCATATGATAACGACAATTCCTACACCTGTAATGTAGCCTGCAGTCTCACTGACTCACCCGTAGGCCTACCCTTGATGTTTTAGTAGTGCTTTTATATAAATACTTCGCGCACAGCTTATTTGTCGCAATGTACAAACACCAGCTCGCGGTAAGTCACGGATTATGCTCAGTCGATATTTTAACGCGTTAACTCTACAATGTGAAATTATAAAGTCCCCGACACAGTTTCAAGATAACTTTAAAAGCAGTTTTTCCAAATCTTCTGCCGTCGGTCTTGCATTTTAGGCTAGAACATAAATGTTCTTCGAATATCTACAACACCCCCTTTCAAAGAAAACTTTATAGCTTTTTGAAAGTCATTGTCTTTTAGTCTACGCTTTAAATATGAAGTTTGTTTACTTTTTGGAAGTTCAACACAAAAAAAGAAAACTTTTGCAAATATAAGCTGGCGAGGTCTTCACCATAACTGCCAATAGTCAGAACCTAACGTAAACATTTATCTATTTGTAAATCACAGTACACAGTACACAGTGCACAGTACACAGTGCACAGTACACAGTGCACAGTGCACAGTGCACAGTGCACAGTACACAGTACACAGTACACAGTACAAATCCAACATTTAGTGCAGTTTATAGTAGAAGAGTTCATTTATTATAAAGCTAATTAGCGGGCGCTGTGTGATCACTTTCAGGGGAGGTACACCCGCATCGCCTCCACCAACAACTCGGACGAGGAAGACGCGGCTATCCCCTCAGGGCCCCCACATCCCAGACCACCCTCCTTCGCCTTCCCGCCTTCCGCGCCAACCCCAGAGCTCGGCCGAGACAGACCTGCAATGGGTCAAGCGTTTGGGAGATCAGCGCGGCAATTGGGTCCCAGCCACGGTGACGGGGTTCCCGGACAAGTGGGGGAGGATGGAGGACTTCCGGTGAAGGAGGGACATCACACGGCAGAAGGAAGCGTGGGCCTCGACAGCGGGTTCATGGTTGCTGATCCAGTTAGCCGATCCGTGCTGCATGATGTAAAAGTCGACAATACAAAAACTGATCTAAGCGCTGGATTGGCCCCCGTGGCCAGTCTAATGACAGGACTCTCGATGATCAGTCATCCAATGCATGGATATCCTACAGCGAATAATCCAGCGGACAATATACAGAGCGTTTATCAGCAAACATCGGGATCTACGCTGGGTGACATTTCGTCTGAAACACTAACGGATTTAGATCGCACTGAGAGCGCTGACTTTAGAGCAGTATCGGAACTGGTGATTGCTGTTTCGGGAACATCGGCCGCCCAAGACTCAGGTCCCATCGGTGAAATAAGCCAGAGTAATACTCTAAGCGTTAGTCAACCCCCATCCCATCTGCTGGGTTTATTTCCCACGATAGAAATCCTTCAGCAGGCTTCCACTAATCCTAGCGATGCGATTCTAGTAAAAGATCCCATTTCAGTTGACGTCAAGCAGACGGATCCAGAAGCCATTGGCGTCAAACCGACATCACAGGTTTCGGACGGTGCGTACATTGCGCGCACGAACACGGGCGTAGCGCTACGCTACTACCAGCTCGCCCGGCAGGACGACAGCGGCCCCTCCAGGGGGGAGGAGGTAGGAGGGGCGGGGGGTGCCGCCCTGCCCCACCAGAGGCTGCCGGGCGAAGTGTCAGTGGGTGTGCTGCACGACGCAGTCATCGCTATCATGATGCCGTTCCTTTTTTTCGCCGATCGAGTCCCATACGATGACGTCATGGTCAAGGAATACATTGATGAACAGAATGGTGACGTCACGGTGAAGAAGCCAGACGACAGTGACGTCATGGTTAAACAACAAAGCGGTGTAGGCGATATTGATTTCACAATTGAAACTAATAGCGATGAACAAAATGCCAACGACATCGACAGACCATCATGCATAAGCGAAGATCAGAAGATTGCGTCGCAAGAAGACGAAGAGAGAAGGAGTAAGGGGGAATATTTTGAAGAGCCTCCTATGAGCGATGAGGGGGATTTAGGCTTATCTCATCTAAAGTCGCCGGCCCACAAACTGATGACGTCATGTGAAACGCATAGTGATAAAGTAAATAGTGATAAAGTAGATAGCGATAAAGAGAGTATTGCCAAGACCCAGCAGCCACAAGCATCCAAGAACAAGGAAGAGTTGCTAACCAACAATGTGGTATTGGAAGGCTATATTCATAACTATTTTCAGCCTGTGGATTCTGATACCGAGCGAGATACGTTTAGCATTCTTGATACTAAGATGACAGCTTCAGACGCTGACACGGAGTATAGAGGATACCGTCGCAATAGGCTTACTGATGATTTTGGCATTAATGTAGTTGACACGGTTGAATCGACAAAGGGTAGGCACGATGCGGAAAGCTTAGATTTAAGCAAAACTGGATCTGGCTTTAGAATTAAATATAGGACTGACGACCAAGATGACGAGGATCAAGAAGTCACACAAGTTCAGACAGATCCAACAGGTGATACACAAGTTCAGACAGATCCAACAGGTGATACTGACGAGAAGAATTCAAAGAATGACGAACAGTCTAGCGACCTGCAGCAATGTGTTCTAGATCGAAACGAACAGCTAATTGCCTTCTATCAACGCGCCCAGATGGCCATGGAGTCTGACTGCAATTTTGAGCTTGACAAAGAGGAACTGCTCGACGAAAAGCGTCGTGAGAAAAGGAGTCTGGATGTGGAAGGGTTATATGAGTATCTGGACCCCACGGCGATTGAACAAAGTGACAAATCGACGATTGAACATATTGACAAGACACTGGCGCAAACGGACCAAGTGCAAAGATATCTAAGGCATAAAAAAGCAGAACTAAATGGTCAAATGATACAAATCGTTGAAAATAATGGGAAAATGTCCGAAATGTCAACTCAAACCCAACCTAAATCAATTCCTGGGCGTTCGTCCCAGAATGTCACGTTAGAGTCAACACTTTCCAAGCCCTGTTATTTTGGATTCAACGCAAACACAAAGCGTTCACAAGCATTTGATAACTCCTTGAATACCACAACGGATGACGCAGGCTTTAATTTCTGCATGACCCAATTTTACCCAGCAGTCAATATGGTTCACCTATGTATCACAGAAAACGAGGATAATGGTAACTGTTCGCTTTCAACTGAAATCCACGAAAAACAACGCTTGAATCAATTCGAAGCTGAAAAAACAACCAGAACACATGGAAAAACTCCGGCTTATGGAAAAAGATCATCAACACGTGCGGACAAATCTCCAAGGAGAAGACAAGTCCAGTTCCAGGTGGAAAAAGCTTCCAGCTCTTCGGAAAGTGATGATTCCAGAAACAACCGCGTGTCAAGGAAAGAGAAGACTCCAGTGGAAGAACCCTTTCCGTCGAGACCGCGCTGGAGATATTGACTGCTTAATTACTGGGAATATGTTAACGACTGCAGAGATAATTTAAATGCTTGACTTGGTGGCGTTACTAAATAATTATATTCTTTGAATTTATACACTGTCATAAAAACTACTAGGTTTATGAGACCATTTATTTTATTAGATATAAAATGTATACGAATTCTCATTCATCTTGCTTAGTAATCTCAGGTTACAATTAAATAACACAGGTTCACGCTGAAATTGAGAAGTTTCGCCTAACACGTTTGGCTTAGCTGTGATTTCAATTCACATTTGCATTAAATTACAAGCAAATCCTTATCATTTAGGTTAAGGTATATCATCATTGATTAACAGGCACATCTCATCATTAGCATTGATTAACAGGCACATCTCATCCTTAACATTGATTAACAGGCACATCTCATCATTAACATTGATCAACAGGCACATCTCATCATTAGCATTGATTAACAGGCACATCTCATCATTAACATTGATTAACAGGCACATCTCATCATTAGCATTGATTAACAGGCACATCTCATCATTAGCATTGATTAACAGGCATATCTCATCATTAACATTGATCAACAGGCACATCTCATCATTAACATTGATTAACAGGCACATCTCATCATTAGCATTGATTAACAGGCACATCTCATCATTAACATTGATTAACAGGCACATCTCATC
>JAQIWG010009394.1:0-10695 GCA_034695025.1 Chamaedrilus cognettii
TGTGGTACGTGCGCCCAGACTTGTGGTACGTGCGCCCAGACTTGTGGTACGTGCGCCCAGACTTGTGGTACGTGCGCCCAGACTTGTGGTACGTGCGCTCAGACTTGTGGTACGTGCGCCCAGACTTGTGGTACTCAATATGCTTCATCTCTCACTGGGTTATGGGTAATGGGCTCTCTAGTTGAAAAAAATCCTTTGAAGTCATAAAAGTAGCACCGTCTTGCAAAATACTGACAGCCTTTTTTAGTCGTCTAATCCGTTAATGTTCATGTTTTCACACGGGTTCGGCGTTAGACGGGTTGAAGCGTTGGCGAGACAAGCATATGGTGAGCCTCACAGCGGGCGACGCCATTTTGTATTTGTACCGGAGTGGACGTCATGTGAAACCTAGAAATTGATTTAGGTCATTCGCTAGTGGCGAATACAAAGGTGCTTGCTGTTACTAACATCGTCATTCATCATTTACGTTGTATATCCACTTTTCCGTGTCAACACAGGTTGGATGTTTCCCACGATGAGACTCCTCCACAACTCTTGATTCTTTGCCATCTCTCTATTCATTCCTTGCCCTTGCTAAAAACTAGTGAGCGTCAAATGGTTTGTTGGTTGTTGGTGCCCCCCCCCCAGGAGGCGCTGCAGGCCCCCAGTCGCCGGGTGCTGAGGGACAGCAAGGCCCACCCTCTGCTGCTCTCATCGGCTGGACGCTTCTCCTCCCCCCACACCTTTGTCCTGCTCAACGACTGCTTCGTCGACGTGCAGGTATGTGGACGGTTGTTGTGGACAAGCTCCGTGAGGCATAAGTAGGTCGCGTCGAGTCCAAAATAACTAATCGCAGACGATGTTTCGTTCCAAGACATTTAGCCGAGCCAATCGACTTTTTTTCTTTTTTAATCGGCTGATCTTAGAGATATCGATGTATCTAAAGGGGGTTTTGTGAGATTTACAGATCGTGTGGAGTAACAAAGGCTATTACAATCTGGTTCAGTGACTAGGGAGCCAAGCATATAGAACTGCTTCATACTTTTTAGTCGCCTCTTCAACTCGCCTGGGGAGCTCTTAGCTGTGGACCAATGGTTTATTTCCCAGTTTTACAGGGGCAGCAATCAGAGCACGTAAAAGCCGATCAGAAGACGCCAATAGTGAACAGTGTGTATGGTTACTGGTTGCTGTGTTGTCTGACATGTGTGTGTATGTTTGTGTGTGTGTATGGTTACTTGTTGCTGCGTTGTTTGACATGTGTGTGTGTGTATGTGTGCGTAGTACTCGGGCCATGTCGTCTATCCTCTCAACACTGTGTGGGTTGAGATACTGTCCAACACTAAACATCTCAAGTCAGTATATTACTCGCCTATTTATTACTTCATTATGTGGACATAAATTAGGCGTCGTTATTAAGTAAAATTATATCGCGTTAAAATATACAGTTCGTGGTTATGCATCTTTAATAGTCTTTAGTTGGTTATGTTTATTATGTACAGATCAACAATTGACGTTGAAGCCGATGAATTGTTGATGTATTGCGCATTACTTGCTGCTTCTTCTTTTTTGGCAAATAAATGACTTGACCTGTGTCCAGGCAATCTATATGCTAATGAAGAGAGATTCTTGTGCACTGGAGGTTTTGGTACTGGAGCTTAGTCTAGTGTGTATGCGTGGCGTATAGGAATGCCATCGCGGTGGTTACACCGGAGGAGACGCTCACCCTCACCGCTCCCTCTCACTCGGACAAGGTTACACTGTTCTCCTCTTAACATTGATGGTTAACACACTCTTAGGGTGGATTCTATAGACGTGCCTTTACGCCCGGCTTAGCTAACCTCTTGCTAAGGAAGAACTTTGCTAAGGACCAGAATTTAATGGCAGCCCTTCACTGCCAGTTGAAAAAACTCGCGATAATAGTTATCAGTAAAAAATCCAATAAAAATTTTCACAAGAAATGAGGTTAATTTGAATTCAGGTTAAATAAAATGTTATTTTGCTCGAAATCTTCGACGTCATCTTAATTTAATGACGTCGTATGTCAATTCACATGGACTAAACAAAGAGTTATTTTGAATGGCAGTTAAGAGCTGCCGTGAAATTGTCTCCTAAGCTAAGGTGAAGGTAAAGGTGGGAATAAAGGAACGACTATAGAATCCACTCTTAGTCTCTCTAGTCACTTCTGCTCATCAATATATTTTTTGATATAATTTATATAATAATTGTTTTGATTTTCTGCTCAATTGACTTTCTTAAATTCATATAATACTCGCAGTATTCACGTAAAATACTCAAATTTGAGATCATTTATTTGACAGTGTCGTTTAGTCTGTGGTTATGCGGTACGCCTGCGTTAATTTAAATAGCCTGTCTCATCGCCCTGCTCTTTGGAATAATCTGACCATCAATTTGAATTCACTGATCTCTGCTACTATAGCCTGTGTCATTGCCCCCTTGATATTATTAATATAGCAATTTATAAATGCAGCTGAGTCGTATTAATTTAAATTGCGTGCCTCACCGCACTTGCATTTATGGTATCATGAAACCAATCTATCGATTAGGCTGCTAGTATAAATTGCAGTCCGTTTCATTGCCCCTCACTGCAGGTGGAGTGGGCGTGGGCAATGAACCAAGCTATCACCCATTTCCTTCAGGCCGAGAGACCCAGCACCCTCCCCTCCACCCGCCTGTACGCCGCCCCGCCTGATCGCCCCCCCTCCCTCGCCCCCCCGAAGGACCGGCAGGCAAGCCATGCATTCACCAAGCTCCCGGGGTTGAAGGATGCTAAGTACACCGGCATGTGGCACTGCGGCAAGCTCTGCGGCCGGTAGGTGGCAACTGGCGATGGGGGCAAGTTGTGGCTGGTAGGTTACAACTGGCAAGCTCCGTGTGACCGGTAGGTAGCAACTGGCAAACTTTGCGGCTGGCAAGTAGCAAGTTGTGGCCTGTATGTAGCAAGTTCTGTGGCTGATAAGTAGCAAGTTTTGTGACTGGTAAGTGGTCAGTTTTGTGATTGGTAAGTGGCAAGTTTTGTGACTGGTAAGTGGCAAGCTTTGTGACTGGTAAGTGGCAAGTTTTGTCGATGGTAAGTTGTTCGCTTCAGTGCAAAGTTTGATGGAAAGATAAATGGACAGATAACGCGATAAAAAAGAAGAAGAGGAATTGTCATGTGCTGCAGGGGAGAGCTGCAGTGGTCGGACGGGCGATCATACCGCGGCCAGTTTGTGGACGGTCAGTTTGAAGGGTACGGGGTGCATGCGCAGCCCCGCGGGGGCACCGGGGGCGAGGAGGGGGCGGCCGTGGAGATCAGCGAGGGGGTGTGGAAGAACGGGCTGCTGAGGGGGCACGGCATTATCAGGTGGGGGAAATAAAAGGCTTTAATTTTTGCTACATTTATATTTCTGATCTCGCACGGTGTCATTGTATTTTTTATCTTATTACATTTTTGTTTTTTGTTCAAGTTTATTGCTACCATTCAATTAAATGAATAGAGTTTATACGTGATAGTTGTAGCAAGCGCAATAGCAGCCTGCTCTGGGTCTTGAAAAAAATTTGCAAAAAATTTGACGAAATATATTTCGTTTCGCCAGGCCGCAATTTTTTTGGCCAAATTTCTTCCACTAATAATTGCTCTGTTCATAGTAGACCCAGTATATATTGAGCCCCTAAAAATAAAGGACTAATAAAAAATTCGCCAAAGGCTTTCGCCAAATGGAAGAAAAAATCGCCAACTGCTCACAAAATTTTCTTTTTTGGCAACTGGCAGATCAAGCCCAGAGCACACGGTTGCGCCTCTCAATTTGTGTTCAAGTACGCCCGGAGTAGAACGATGAAGGTAAACTATAGGTAAGCAAATTTAAGCTAAACTTAAGATAAGGGTATGCTCTAGTTCAATTTGCGTTCAGGTACGCCAACGGGGACGTGTACAAGGGCGAGTTTGTGGACGGGAAGCGTGAGGGTCACGGGGTCAAGAAGCAGGGCAAGCTGCTGACCGCCCCCCACCCCGCGCCCCCCTCGCTCACCTCCCTCGCGACCTCCATGTACGTGGGGCAGTGGGCGGGGGATCGGCGGCACGGCTACGGGGTTTGCGACTACATCTATAAGGGTGAGTGGGGGGGGAGTAATGGGGGGCGGTGTGATGGTTGATAGTTATTAACTTTGTCTAACACTGTTTTGGCAGCGAATAAATTATCCGGCCTGCTGTTTATTGAAAATGACCTTCATACGTTTAAAATTTAACATTACTGTGTTATGTGAGAGGCGCTTTGATTGGATATGTGAGAGATTCTATGATTAGAGAGCTGCGATTGTGGGCGTGGCCAATCACAGGAGCTGATTGTATGTGACGTCCTAGGGGCAGCGGGGCTGTTTTTCTTTGCCAAACATGCCACATTGATCAGAGTGTGTAGTGTGACTAGATATTTTGCAGGCCACACGTACACATGGGCATGTTGTGTGACTAGATGTGCAACAGATCACAAGTGCATGGGTGTGTGATGTGACCAGATATATACCATAAGTCACTAGTACATGGGTATGGTGTGTAATCTGACCAGATGTGCCACAGGTTGCAAGTACATCCGTATAAAGTGTGACCAGATGTGTCGCAGGTCACAAGTACATGGGCATGTGGGCGGATGACAACTGTCATGGCAATGGCATCATCGTCACCGTCGATGGGCTGTACTTTGAGGGGAACTTTGCTTACGGCAAAATGACCGTAAGTCTGATTAACCTTTTCTCTTTCTCAGTAGCAATTAACAAATAATTTATGACAGGTTTTTTGCTAATTATTGCCAATAACAAATTGACCTAATTAGGGTGATTTTTACAAGTGTAATAGACTCCTTCAAACTGGAGAACAAATTGTAGATCGGCGACAAATTGTAGATCGGCGACCCAGAACTTCCCGGGGAAGTCGTAAGAAGCAACAAAATAAGGGGGAGCAGCTCTTTGCTTGACCCCAAGGCGCTGAATCAGACTTCAATGGTTGTTGTTACTACAGACGGTTCTTAAAACTCCCAAAACCAACTAAAACGAGCAAGTTTACTATAGAGAATAAAGGATAGGGAGGATATTTATACAGCCACTCCAAGGCCTTTGCTCAGCGAGCAAGTTGCGATTGAGGCCGCGGCCATGAGGCCGCTAGCACGGTATAAAAGCTGACAGCTCACGGGCCCGGAACCTCAACCTCTACCTCTACCTCACTGCAACCTAAACCTTTTTTCGGAGACCTCAACCTCTACCACACTAAAACCTTTTATCCGCAACGGAATCTTTACCTTATCGTTACCGCGATATCCGAGAATAATAAAGCGATCCCGTACTTGAGAATGCGAGTGTCTCTCATTGAATTGAATTTTAGAGTCGATCTAGAGTCTAAGTGAACCCCTTAGAATACAAGTGTATTGCTGTGATAGTGACATTTTTATGCTATTTTAGGGTTGCTTGTCTGCTGGAGTGTGCATATATTAGTTAATTAATTAGTTAATTAATTTGCATATTAATTAGGGGTTAAATTTCTAATAAATTGTAAATTTGCTCGCTTACTCACTGCGTAAGCTATGTACTAGGCCTAGTGTAGATCGTGTATTTTCAATATTTTCTGTTATTGCTGTTCTATAAGCACTGATTGGTCGGCTATGTGGATCGCGGAGTTTTGATTGGCTGCGATGCGTGTCACAGGGTCAAGGGTTACTGGTGACCGATGACAACTCGTGGTACGTCGGAGAATTCTCCGGAGGTCCCATCCTCTCTGGGAAGGTACTTCTTTTTATTAGTTGTAGACTTTTCTCGTAAATTTCTTGCAGTTGTCTACCCCTGCAAGCCGGAGAACAAGAATTGGCTTGCGGCCCAGAGTTCCCCGGAAAAGTCCTAAAAGGCGGCTAAGGAAGTGGGAGCGGTTCTGTTCCGGCACTCTTGTACAGAACCGCACTGTAATAGTCTTCGTTACTGGTAGTAGAAGTAGTCGTAAAACTTTATTACACGCCCGCTTCCCAGGAAACACACATTCGGCGGCGTGGTGAAAAGTTCACGTCACAATAGTCAATGTTCAGCTAGCATCAAAATCAGAAATTCTACATCACTTTATCAAATAGAAATCGTTTCAGCGCGTTTTTGAAGGACTCCAGTGAGTCGAGTTTGAATTTGTACACACTTTACTACACAGATTTACTACACACGGTCCTTAAACTAAAACCCTGTTACAGGGTGTTCCTGTTTACGCGCCCTGTACTACAGGGTGTCCTCACGTTGCCCAACGGTGACTACATGGAGGGTCAGTTCAGCGGGTCACTCACTGCAGAGGGGGTCAAGGTCAACGGGACTTTCTACAAGGGCGGGGGCGGGGAGGGCGAGGCAACCAGGGGGGACATTGCAGGGGGGGTGCCCGAGAAACTGGCCAGGTTACAGCCATTTAAATTTATCCCCATCGGTGTGTTAAAGCTTCGTAGTTTATTTTGTGCCGCGTATTTTTGCCTAGTTATTGAAGTGGACTCTATTTTGATTGTTGATTCACTCTGTCTTGATCTACTCAGCCGATGGACAAATGGGTGGCAGGCCTTGCATCGGCCTCAGCAGAAATGTACGTCGTGCACCAATTTTGGATCATTTTTAATGTTCATGATCTGAGCATTCTTGAAGTTTAGGCAAAAATTTAAGCCCCTGTTGAAATGTAAAGAATTTAATCTTTTCGCAGACTGCCATGACGTCCTCGTTTGATTTATTGAGCTGGGGCCTCATTTACGTACGTTTCTAAAGATTTTCTGAAATCTTATCCTAACTGAAATTTAAAACAAATAAAATCCAATCGCCGACCTCTGTGACGTCACCATACGGTTCGCACGCGGCTGAGCGGAGATTCCAATAAAAAAGATAAGATTTTCATAAGATTGTCCTAAGACAATCTTGATCGCTTCCTGAATGAGGCCCCTAAGCGATGCAGAGTTTCAAATGTAAAAAATAAGATTCTTCTAAGATTTTTATATGAATATCTTGAGATTAAAATTTGTCTCAGATATTTAGAGAAACAGGGCCCTAATTATCAAGCATTCGGAATGCCTAAATTAAACAGTCCTTTGAAACTATGTTAAATCCTAGCAATATGCAATACAGTCCTTCGCATCTTAATGCATTGCATCAATAAAGCCGCATGGAATGTTGACCTACAAAGATCAAATAAAGATTTGACTCCAGCCTAGAGATGAATGTTGCTTTGTTCTATAAGTTTTTAGTTTAATGATTTTAGATCAAATTCGGCTCAGTTTTAGCGTTGCAATGGTAGCTTGAAGGAGTCGATACTTATTTATATTTTTTTCCGTCTAGCTGACGTTTGCTGCAGGGTGCTGGGTAAGTTCAGCGTGCCAGCCGAGCGTAAATGGGAGGACTTGTACGCGCGCTGCTGCGCCACCCTCGGCTGCCCCCCGGGGGGCGGGGCAGTCGACACGGGGGCCGGGGTGCCCCCGCTTAGGGACGGCCGGGGTGCGGGGGGGGCAGGGGGGGCGCGGGAGGTTTGGGAGAGGGTGGCGGCGGCGATGACTTCGGCGAAAAGCACCGGTGGAAGGTGAGGTTGTTAGGGGAGTCGAGATTGCGTTACTATTGCTCTAGTTACCTTAAATTTTGTATTGATTTATTAATTAGTTGTTAATTATTTTTATATTATTAATTTATTATTAATTTGTGGTAGGCCTTCTATTAGTCTACGATTATTTCGTGATGTATCTATTATTCATTTATTGTGAATGCGTTGTTAGTTATTGAGTTTATGTCAACATCATATACAAGAGACGACCTTTTTACAAAAGGCAATAATTTGTTGATCATATTGACATGGGCCAATTTGCTCACCGTTCGCTATGAATAGGAAACATCAAGTAAGTAAGTGTTGCAATAACTGTTTTACTATTTGGACTAAGTATTTAGTTATTGACCGTAACAGTGATTTTTATTTTGCATTCTTTAGACTAATGCCATGTTTCTCGACTTGTATGTGTTCTTGCCACTGTATCTGTCTGCGTGTGTGTGTGTAGAAGTCACCCTGCTGCCTCCAGCACAGATCAGCTTCAGTCCATCCCCAGTTACCTAGACGAGCCCTTGGATGCAGCGGTGTACCAGTCTATCAAGTCCTATCTGGGCCAGGTGGGAGCAGGATGGCAGTCTATTTCGCCATTGACACCAGTCAGTCATTGGTGTCTTAAGCCTGTTTCTCAAACGTTTCTTAAGGTTTATTGTAATTTTTTTCTCTTAAGTCACACTTTAAAAAGTTCAAATCCAATCGCTGATCGCTGTGACATAATCATTCGGTTCATTGCATTGAGCAGTGCATAGTTCAAATCACAAACGATCAAATTTTCTTTAGATTTACTAAAAAGTAGAGATTTTCCTTACGTGCTTTTGTGAATGAGACCCCTGATCCTTAGTAGGCTACTTGTGAACTATTGCAGTCCAGAAGCAACATTGCAGTAAATGATTAGGCCATAATTATAATTGTTTCTGGGGTTTGGCCAACCCTCTCACCCCTTTGGTCTTCTGCGAAATGTAACACAAACATTGAACTCGCTGTTGGTATCAGTTATATGCATTTGACCACCCCTCCCACTCCTGAGTTCAGCTGCGGAATGTGAAACAGACTTTAAAACTCGCTGCTACTATTATCCACAGGCGTTTGATGCCCCCTCGCACCCCCTGGGGCGGCTGGTTGAGGGCCTGGTGGACGCTTACCTCTCCACCTACGTGGGTGTAGGAGCACACCCCCGCCTACTCACTCACGCAGTGGGCGAGCTCAAGGCCGTCGTAACGCGCCTCTACCCCATCGTCAGGTAGGGGTGGCTTTTTTTCTAAAGTTTTTTGGTATTTTTTGTAGTTTAGCACCAAAAATTTATTTATTTATTTTTTAGTTTAGGTGTGTAGCACAAAGGCTATATACAGTCCGGTTCTGTGCAAGAGAGCCGTCTCGGAACCGCTCCCCCTTATTTAGTTGCCTTTTACCATTTGCCTGTGGAGCTCTGGGCTGCAAGCCAATTTTTTGTTGGAGGGGGTCTCTCAGGGGAGAGCGAGCTAGAACGATTGAAATTTTTTTTAAAAAGGCGTTTTGTGATTTTTTTATAGCGACTTTTGAATACCGGTAAGTCATTTAAGTTTTACATCATCTATCCAAAAACTCCTAATCCTCAGCTCATTTTAAATATTTTTTAAACTCATTGATTTGTGGCAAATTATCTTGAATACAACCAAAAAAATATTATACTTTTGGCTAAGTTAGTGCCATTTTGTTAGGGTTTAACAAACTTTGTTGTAACGCGCTTTGTATACCCAGTGGCGCCACCTGGTTTGGTTGCAGACTGCTGTTCCCCATGCTTCCGGCGGCGCCCGACGAGGTCGCTTGGCTCCATCTGGAGCGACCGGTCTGCGACACCGACCCCCCCGAAGGGGAGTGTGCTGACTCGTCCCCACCCATGTGCGTTGCGTGACCTAGTACTTTGTAATTAATAACTAACGCCTTTTTGCATTTTGAAATTAATTCTAGACATTGTTCTTTGGTGGATTCACGATGACGTCTTTGAACGTCAAAACTGGCTTTAAACTGCTGTTGTAATTTCTATGTTTATTTTTTATATTCATGTATTCCTGTTTTACTTGTTTGCTGGTTAGTTACTACATAAAAATAGCGCATCCTTTCAGCTTCTTATCTGGATAAGAAGCTGAAAGGATGCGCTATTTTTTCCTCCATCTCCCAGAAAAGGCCTCTTATCAAAAGACAACTGGAGGTCCCTGATGATGCCGTTGGACATCAAAACTGACATTAAACACGCGATTTTAATTGTAGGGAGGCTGTGTCCTCGGTGGGGCTGCTGCACCCCCTGCTGCTGCCGCGCGTCTACCCCCCGCTCTTCAACCTCTACACGCTCCACACGGCGCGTGACGACGAGCGCTACTGGAAGCGCGTGCGTCTGTGGAACAAGCAGAGTAGCGGCGCGCTCATGACGTACCTCGGAGTGGACAGGTGAGCGGGATCAGTCAGGGCTTAGCTGCGCGGGACCAATCGGGGCTTAGCTGAGCGGGACCAATCAGGGCTTAGCTGAGCGGGACCAATCAGGGTTTAGCTGAGCGGGACCAATCAGAGCTTAGTTGAGAGTGAACAGGTGGGGGAGCCAAGGGTTTAGCGGGCATGGACCACAGAAATAGACGCCTGGAACATGCATACATAAACTTCTCAATGCTGTAGAAAGAAGGACCTTTTAAGCAAAAATGGAAGTTGATTTGAATAATTGGTAATCAATTCGAATTATTGTGATTGGATATGTTCAGGTCATAACCCTGTCAATCAAGTTGAGAACGGTTTTAAGTGATTTTGCCGGCGAAGCAAGCCCCGCCCCTGTTATCTCCATGCATTGCTTTTTATACGGCAGGTAGTGATCCCTTCTTGGCGTGGACTGGTGGGCGGAGTAGTACTACTAATGCTTTGGTTATGGTTAGGGTTTTGATCTAGCCATAGTCAAGGTTGTCAAAGTTACGTTCTCAGCTACGCCTGCAGCCGCTTGTGTTGGTTGCAGTATCCGTGATATTTCTGTTGTTGACTAATCTATGTTTTCTGGTCCAATTAACTTAAAAATTTGATAATTTTCTTATTTTATTGTTGGCTTATTATTGGCAAAGATTGTATTCGGTTTAAGTTTTTGTTCAATTGCGGGGGTTTTTCGTGGACAGGAAGTTCCG
>JAQIWG010009395.1:0-10695 GCA_034695025.1 Chamaedrilus cognettii
TTTTAAGCTGCCACCCCATCATTTTAAGCTGCCACCCCACTGCCCCCCCATGAAAAAATAACTGGCTACGCCACTGCACGAGCAATAGGCTGAAATCCATCTCCGACTAAAAAATCATGCAGAAAATTCGTCATCTGTGACACAGTGGTTAAAGCGGAAAGAGGTTGGGGGTCCCATGGAAAAAAATACATATAAATTTAACATAAACAGTAACGCGACGGAAATTTACTTTACGTGTGGCACAACTCCAAAAATCATTCACAGAACAGTTCGGAACAATGATTATTGCTCGGAGTCCGATGATTACCGATCATTTAGACTTTTTCTGCTGCGTGCCCCATTTTTGTTCAACAAAAGCTTCAAGCGCCACTCAAAATGGAAGTCGTCAGCAAATTCCGTCTACAGAACTCACGACCGGGGTGGGGTGGGGATGCTGACGGAGTTTCTAAAGCCCGTAATGTTAAATTTCCAATCCCCGACCGGAAAATCCGTTTCTAAAGCCCGTAATGTTAAATTTCCAATCCCCGACCGAAAACTCCATTTTTAAACTAAACCTAACTAACTCTAACTAACTCTAACTAACCCTATCTGTTTTAAAAATAGCAAACAAATGTTAGCATTTTCAAATGGTGCGAATGGTACCCCTACGTACGTAGAGCCAATGAAAACAATGATGAAACAAAACAAGGCACGTGGAGCGCTTATGTGCGCACAATTACTTTACTTGATAGCAGAGATTTTGATTTGACGCTAGAATAATTATAGTTATAACTGCGACTACAATTAATTAACAAGAACCTGAGATTTAGAACTGGAACCATTTATACTAAATACAAATCATTATTCTGTCACACGCCGCGCATTTGATACTAATAGCGAGATTTCCACTCTATGCCGCACGAGTCCGCCAGTGGCTTAACCACATATACAGTTAATTATTGTCAGTCCACTACGGGCTAGTAGTGACTCGAGTATTGATGACCGCACTCGTGCACAACATGTGTCATCACAATGGGCATACATGTAGATTTGATAGATACATTCTATAAAATAGCATGCCTCACTTCAACATTCATTGTTATCTGTTATTCATCAATAAACAATCACAGGTCATGGATCCGAGATAATTAGGCCTACTGCTGCGCAAGGTAGAACGTTCAGAGTAAAATAACGAGACTAGCAGCGGGCCAAGGCCACACGCGGTCCACAAACAACACTACTCTACCAACCCACACTGCACTGCGTACAGACTCAACACAATTTGCATAACATTTCAACCCGTTACGATTCAAATACGGTAAAACATTCAATTTCTGGTGCATATTATTTTCGCGGTTTTGCTATTTATAATTTTTGTTGCACTTAACACTCGCAATTTTTGAGGACTGCTGATTACATAGAGCTTCCACAGCTTCATTTTTGCAGATGTAATTTTTGCGAGTTGACCAATTCGCTAAATTCGCCAAAATTACATGCGCGCAAACTGTCATGTTTTACAGTATTACCCGGTTCAATGATGCCTGTGCTGTATACTCAAAGAGGTCCATTAGAGCTCAAACAAACCAATAGAAACAAAACGACGCTTTCTATCAATCAATATCCTCCGCGGGCCCATCCATGTATTACGCACGCACGGGGGTGGGGGGTCAGGGGGGGTTAGGTCAGGGTCGGGGTCAGATTTCATTAGTTTCTGCGAACGTAATAGATGGAAGGATCCTATGAAGGCTTTCATACATCAAGTGGAACTGCAGTTCTGCTACATCACTAAGGCAACTCAGTGCATCATTTCACTATTTGAGATCTCTCCTATATACACGTGCTCGGCACTAAGGCTTCCACTGCCATCGCAACGATACATCATCACTGGAGTCATGGCTAGTGGAGAGTAGTCTTTTCTCCGGAGTAGTGACTACTCTAGGGTAGTCATTACTGGAGTGGAGTGAAAAATCTAGACGGCGGCGGCGCTCAGCCGGGTCATTCAAATATCTCCCCCCCCCTTACAAAAACTAAAGTTAAGGATGAGAGCTAGGAGTTGAGGATGAGATTTGAGGGTTGAGAATTGAGGATGCGATTTGAGTGTTTAGAGTTGAGGATGAGAGTTGAGGATGAGAGTTGAGGATGAGAGTTGAGGATGAGTTGAGAGTTGAGAATGACAGATGAGAGTTGAGGATGAAAGTTGAGGATAGGAGATGAGGATGAGAGCTGAGGATGAGAGCTGAGAGTTGAGGATGAGAATTGAGAGTTGAGGATGAGGGTTGAGAGCTGAAGTTTGTAACCTCAGCTCTCAACACTCATCCTCAACTGCTTAAGAGTAGTCACTACTCCTAAGCAGTTACTACCCCTAAGGAGTCACAAGTATTGACTACCTAAGGGTAGTGACTACGATCACACTTTTCAATCAACTGCTAGCAATACTGCTCCGAGATTGTGACGCAATCAGCTCACTAAGAGTCAGGGTTTGCTACACCCGCTGTGATTGGTCGCCTAGATTTATAACGCGCGCTGTGATTGGTTGTTGAGCTGCTAATCTCAGATTAGACATCAGATGGCAACAGCAGCTATGAGTAGTAGGTGAGGACATTCTCCTGGTTGCCGCGCAGCAGCAGGGAGGGCGGCAGATCTGCAGTCAGCGTGTCCAGCCAGGCCATGTACAGGCCTGCGGGGCATACGCCTTTACGGGGGATGGGGAGCGTCCTGCAACAGATTGTACGCTTTCAAATATATTTTGTATCCAGTAGCGACCGGTCGTCACCACCTTTATTTCAAAAGGGTTTTTAACAATGTTCAATTTTGCTTCCGGTAATGACTGGGCGTCACCGCATTCATTGATTTCGAAAAGGTTCTGGCCAGCATCAAAATTGAATGTTGCCAAAATCCTTTTGAGATGAATGAATGCGATGACGACTGAGCACGCATGTAAATAAAACCAGTTTTCTGTACGCTGTAACTTGGCCAATACTGAAGCTAAAAAATAGCTTGTAGTTGCTATAGATGCCTCAATATCTGACCAATCAACTACTTGTAATTATAAGCTAAGCGATTCAATGTCAACTAACTACAGGAGAAGCCTCTGCATGACTGAATCAGCCGCTTGGCTGGCTGCGGTTTTAAGCACTGTTAACTTAACTTGACCGGGCCGCTAGGCTGGATTTTGTGTAACGCTCTCTCGCTTACGCTCGGCCGCTTAGAGGGATAAGTAGTCAAGGGGTTAACGAACAAATGACCCGGCTTTTTTCTCCATTTTCTCCTTTCCTCCTCCTCTTTGTTTGCCAACTACATCTGCATGGTGCCCCAAACGAGGGGAGGTCCCCGATGACGTCTTTCGACACCGCAACTGACTAAATATTATTACAATATTATTTTGCATTTTATTTCAGTGATAAATCGTTCTCAGACATTAAGAAGGCAACTGTCGTCTACTGACATGACAATGAGAGACGCGTCGTGAGAGTGTTCCATCAGCAGCTCTCTCAGCCTCACGTGTCGATGTGTCTGTCAGCGGCAACAACACCAGTCAACAGCCACAGAGCAGCGACTCATAACAATACGCCGCTAGCGACATCGCAAAACTTGGCCATAGTTTGGAACTTTGAACCAATTATTTTAGCGTTTGCAGCTGAGGTAACTCAAGAATTTTAACGAAAAAACTTGTATGATCTCAACAGTGATGAAACTTTTTAGAAAACTGTACAAATATACAATCAATATATGGGGTATCAAATTGGTTACGAATTGGCGACAAATTGTCTGCAATTTTCCGTGTTAGCATAATATTGTAGCAAATTCGTATAACAATGTAACTGGCGTAATGCCAGTTACATGCTGCCAAAAAATATTGAAAAACTGGCAAATACGCTGACAAATTGCCGATAATTCGGCAAATTGCAGGTAATTTTCCGACAAATCGCCGGCAAATTTCCGCCAACAAATAACTGTCTAAAAATAGACAAATAATCAGCAATTTCCCGGAAATTTGCAGCAAATTGCAGACAAATTGCCAACAAAATGGCGGCAAATTTCTAGCGATTTCCCCGCGATTTTTTTAAGGGGCAAATCTATTTCGTGACACCGGTTCGCTACCTATGCTATAAACGCGGTTGCCTACTGGCCGTGTGGCAGTCTGTGTTAGATGTAGTACAGACAGCGAGCAGGCACGCTACCTTAGCCTTCTGGGACTGAAGATCACTGTCCGATATCTTCCACGGATGAGTTCCCTCCTCCACCTCTACCCCCTGCTCCCCCTCCCCCATCCGCCACCCAGAAATGAGCTCGTCAAACCGAGCGAGGCTGCACAGGCAGACCAAGACTTAGCTCCACATTCACCACTCACTCTCAAGTATTGCTGCAGACAGACTGAGCGACACATTCACCACTCACTCTCAACTATGATACCTAGTTGTTTTATAGAGACTCAAACTCAGACATTGAACAAATTTGAATACTTTTGAATTCTGTTTTAACTAGGTTTGAATTACCTTTAACTGTCGTTGCGAGAGAAGATGATCTTGAAAGAAACAAGTAACAAAAAAAGTTCTTTTCTAGACACACCTCCTTCCCTTTCAGCCATCTGTGGAAAACTTAAGTGAAGAGTAGAGAGTAGAGGGTAGTCTCACAACTACCGTCATGGGCGAGTATTGTATGAGTGTAGTAAAGAGTTTAGTTTTCATAGAAGTGTGCAGTAGCGTAGAGTAGTAGTAGTACACTACCTCTCAGGACGCGGTCGCTTGCCCATTTCCTGTACGACAGTCATGGACGAGTACTCTATGCGGAACTTGCTCAGCATTGAAGCCATGCTGCACACAGCAACACCTCCAGTCATATAGAACGTAATTACACGTATTTATATACTTTAACATGGTTTTTGTTTTTGTAGTTCAGGGACCGTGTGCAGCACAAAGACTACATACAGTCCGGTTCTGTGCAAGAAAGCCCGCACAGAACCGCTTCCCCTTCTTTAGTCACCCTCTACGACTTGCACGGGGAGCTCTGGGCTGCAAGCCAATTCTTTGTTCCCCGGCTTGCAGGGGGCTAACCATGTACAAAGGACGCGTGCCGCAGGAATACCCCCTAAAGTTGAAAGCAAGGATGGTCATTTTTTACAAAGTCAAAAGACTGCACATACATACGTCCATAGTCGATGTAGCTCAGAAAAGATGGTTAACAGTGAGGCATGGTGTCAGGGGGGTAGTTTGGGTTTAGAGTTAGGGCAGAGTTAGTCAGAGGGGGCACAAACTGCCGTTGATCCTGGTCGAGTGTGGTTAGGGTTAGAGTTAGGTTCGGGTTAGTGTCAGGGGCTACAGACTGTCGTTGGTCGCGGTCCAGTGCGGTTCGCTTGCTGCCGGCGATGAAGACTCTCAGCTTGCACGCGCTCCAGAGCTTCTTGGTCGTGAGGAGGTACGGCACCAGCAGTGTGAGGCCTGCAGGGGGCAGGGTGGCAATTTAATGTATATGTAGGGCAGCAGCAGTGCGAGGCCTCATTTGGGCTAAGAAACCCCATCATCAAACAGCCACCAGACGTCAATGACATGTTACTCATTAATAGATTCAATACAACTACAAGTCAGTGATCAGACCTATCTCTCTGATATAAGTAAGATATGAGTGAGATATGAGTGAGATATGAGTGAGATGTGAGTGAGATATCAGTGAGATCAGTGAGATATACCTCCATCGTCAAACAGCCACCAGACGTCGATGAACCCCCGCGGCTGCTTCCCACTGAACCGATTGAACGCCCCCCCGGGGGACCCCTCCACCACCCGCACAAAACTGGCTGACTCCTTCAGCCCCTCCTCACCCCCCCGCCCTGCCCCCCCCTTGCCCCCTGCCCCCCCGCCCCCCGCGTCAGAAGGTTCGTCGTCCTCCTCGTCCATTTCGTCGAGGTCAAGGGTCACCGCGCCCCCCATGGGGGGGCGGGGAGGCAGAGAGGGGGTCGGGATATAGCTGGGGCGGCGGCTGTCAGGGGCGCTAGGGACATCGCCATTGGTCGGCGAGAGATGTAGATCAGAGTCAGGACTTTTCTCTGTATACAAAATGTGACAGCAGTGATAGATGTATAGAGGATGTGACAGCAGTGTTAGCCATATACAGGATGCAGTCAAAGCCTTCGTTAATAATAGTATAAAACCTTGCCGCACACCACCAGATTTAAACACATCCGAACATTAGCAATTTGCATAAAATTGTCCCTAGACTGATGTCCTACCGTCAGTCAGTAGACTGGTGTCGAGCCCCTCGGCTAGTCGCAGAATGCCGACACCGTAGTGCTGATCAAATGCATCACTGCACACACACAGACACACAGCCTGCTGATACATACAGAAACACATACACACACACACAATACCGATGTTCAGTCTGCACAATGATATAAAAAGATAGACAGATGTACACTGTGATCGATACAAAAACGACATCTCAGACTTAGAGACTTTATCACACACCTGAGACTGACCACCTCTCTGATGGTCTAATCATCAAACAGTAGATGTAGGTCAAAGGTTGCACTCACTGAATGATGTTGAAGTAATCGAGAACTAGGTCAGGTTGAGAGGTCAGCCAATCAGATTTGAAGCCAAGCATGAGTATATTTGGCCTCAGCTTGCCGAGCCCCACCGACTGCAAACAGAGCGCTGTGATTGAACACACAATTTAGGTCAAGTCACGAGAATTTGATCAGACCTGAATTTTCATAACTGACACTTAACATAATCGTGATAATTTTATATATTCGCCCAATGCAAAAGAAGAATTTCAGACGTTCAAGTGCTTGTACTGCCATCTGCTGAATGCCTACAAACTAAATACCCTCCATACCTAACATTGCTCTAATGGTAAAACTAAGGCCCTGCTTGCATTATGACTGCAGGGGCCTCATTCAGGTACCGATCTTTTGAAAATCTTAATCTTAAGATAGTCTTTAAGAGAATCTTATCTTTTTTATTGAAAACTCCGCACTGCCGCGTCACAGCGGTCGGCAATTGGCTTTTATTTGTTTTAAATTTGAGGATAAATGTTAAGAAGATCGTAAAAAAAAACGTGAACGAGACCCCTGAAAGCAGGAGTTCAACAGTGTTTGACCTGCCACCTGCCGAATGCCTTCAAACTAATGCTCAACTATTGTTTCATTGCACACGTCAGATGGTAGCACACTAATGGGTAATATACAGTCGTGCCTGCATCATGGCCTGTACTCCAGGCCGCAGTCGCTCGGCCATCACGACCGTGTAAAAGGCACGCGTCTTGCGCCGTGTCAACCACCCCTGGGCCGCTCTCACTCCCCGCGCATCCACCCCCCGCACGTTCGGGTCTCCCTGTAGCAGCACACACAGTGATTGAATCTAACTGTAGCAACTCTCAAGATTTGGCTCTCTATTTAGACAGATGCAATATAAGGCTCTATAGCGGATGCAATATTAGTCTTCTTGTAGCAGCTGGGAAACATTTGTACTCGAGTCAAGGACAGAATGAAGAAAACATCTGACATCTCGTCCGACTACATATATATATCCTCCTGCGCGGTACATTTAACACGCATCAAAACGTGAAAAACTGCAAACATCCGAGACATACAACAAAACACTAAGTAACGGAAAACTAAAACAAATCACACAAGCAAACTGACACAAATTAGTTAGAATACACACGATGCAGACATGCTGATGATGATGATGATGATGATAGTACATCAGCAGTAATTACGCTTATGATGATGCAACGGCAGTGGTAAGCATAATGATGATACGGCGGTAGCATCATCACCATCATCATCATCATCATGACGCTGATGATGAAGACGCAGGAGAGGTACGTACGACGATGATGATGATGAAGACACAGCAGAGGTACGTACGATGGCGACGTGTCCACAGACCATCAGTCCAACGTGCTTGGTGAGAGAGGCGCAGAAGTCCACGAGGGCGGGGCGGTGAGGGGGGGTCCCCGTGAGCAGCAGGACCTGCGGACGAAAGTTTTTGACATGTTCTGTGACGAGGATGAGTCTGTGGACGTTCTGCAGTGCAGCCTTGTACACATGGGCTTGGGTCGAGGATCCCCAGTTGATGTCTGCAGCATACCCACAACATTAACCCTAAAAACACAACGCTAAGCCATGTTGACATAAGTAGATAGTGAGGTCCCGGTGTCTACGGAAGTATGCACCAAGTTTAAGGTAGTAGCTTTACGGTAGTAAGTACTAGGTTCACGGTAGTAGGTTTGCGGTAGTAGGTTTACGGTAGCACGCACCAGGTTTACGGTAGTGCACAAAGCAGAAGAGGCCGGTGACGACAGCGATGGTGATGAGCGCAGTCCACCAGTTGATGACAAACATGACTGCGACACAGAGCAGTGCGCCGACCAGACTCAACCACATCGAGTAGTACTTGAACGCTGGCCGCCAACCTGAACCACAACCACAACCCAGGCATGTAGACCACAACCTGCACCACAACCACAATCCAAGCATATATACCACAACCTGCACCACAACCACAATCCAAGCATATAGACCACAACCTGCACCACAACCACAACCCAGGCATGTAGACCACAACCTGCACCACAACACTGGTACTTACCTATCAGAACCATACCCATATTCCAGGCAGGGCAATAGCTTATAATCTGAGCACTAACCTAACCCTAATTGAACCACAATCTTAGCAGTAATTGAACACTTGCATGTGATGTAAACTGCATTAGTTATTCAAGCGTTTATTCAAGTCAAGCTGTATTAGTGTATTCAAGCGGTAAACTGCGCGTCCTCTCGACTCTCAGTCTGACGCTTAAACCACTACACCGCAACACCTCGCTGTGGGGTGAATGATAACACACCGGGAGACTTGGCGAGTGATGCGTCGAAGCAGGAGTAGTTGATGAGAGCGTACGACATGAGAAAGAAGTTTGAGATGAGCGGCGCAATCGCGTTCAACTCTCCTGCACCACCCCCGCGGGGCAAGAACAGCAACAAGAACGATGTAGAGCAAGAACAGAAATAAGAACTATGTAGAACACACAACAAGGAACATGAACGATGTAGAGCAAGGAATACTAAACAAGAACGATGCAGACTAAAGAACATAAAACAAGAATGGTGTAGAGTGACGTGGGTATAGTAGGATATCGCGTGGCTGCTAAAGGCTGCATCACATATTTGTTTTCTTTTACATGCATACTATTATGTTGCTTCTGCCTGTAGGTGAAATAAAATTCAATATGTAATGGTCACAGGGGTCAGAAGGGTCAAGGGTTGAGCTGACCGATACAGACACATGCGACACAGATGCAGAAAGCGAGCAGGTAGGCTCGGCGAGGCTCTTCCGCGCGGCCGTACCCTCGCGCAAACACATCTATGTACGGGAAGATCTTGTCTCGCGCTACCGCCTGCACACACACAGCCAATCAGAGATCAGCGAGCTGCACACAGACAGCCAATCAGAGCTTAGCAGGCTGCATACGGACAGCCAATCAGAACTCAGTTTGGTACACACCGGCAGCCAAGGTCAAAGTAGTCAGGCAACAGCGCACAAAATAGAACAGTTACCAAAGCTCAAAATGAACTAAGTCAGGAATCAGTTAAAAGAGTCAGGGGTGGCTCACTGAGGGGCAGGATGGAGTAGAGATAGAAAGCTTCACAGGCGGGGTGAGGGGAGGGCCCCATCAAACCTGGAATATTTTGGGCGCCGAGACGAGACTAGCGAGCGCTGAGGAGAGCGTTGCGGAGATGATACCGGCGATTGTGATTGGTCCCCACGCCGAGACCATCTGCATCGCCTGACCAATTACACGCAAGCATGACTAAACCAATCACACGCAACCATCATGAGCTTGATCAATCCTCCTACTCCTGCAACCTGGTTCTCACCAATTACAAACTGATGCTTGTCTACGGCAAAGGGAGTGACGCCCCTAGATGCAGAAACAGACTCTAACTCATTATCATTTTATTTTATTATCTTTCCTTTCAAAAACTTACAATTCTTCTAGTGAGTTAGAATCCGAAACGAACTAATTATAATCATTTTCTTTTCTTTCGTTTCCTTTTGAAAATTCCCTAGGCGATAAAAAGCAGGTCTATGTAAAGGTCTGGTAGTAAAAACAATTTCGTCTCGACAACCTGGACTAATATTTCATCATTATTATTAATTATTATCATTAATATCATTACAAAGGCTCGACGACCTTCCTTCAGCAAAGACTGGACATTGCCGTTCAGAGAGGCAATGCGGCCGCGGTGATAGGGACGCTCGCCGATGGTCGATGGAGTGAGGAGAGGGATGGGCAGATATAGGGTCGTTTCTGAGGAGGGCCCAGACGGGCGACTTCCCGACTTTAAATGTATTTAAATGTTTTTCAATGTATTTTAATGTATTTTAATACGTTTAATGTATGTCAACGTATTTTAATATATTTTGATGTATTTTTATGTATTTTAGTGTGACATATATTTCTATAATTCTTTTAGATTAAAGGTTATTATCATTATTACCATTATTATCATTATTATCCTGGGTTCGCGAGGGACTTATTCAAGTTTGTGTAAGCGTTTTGCCCTAGAACAGCTTGCCCTCGACATCTGGTGGTGAAGTAAACATGCTCTATCACTCTCATCGTTGTCTACCTGCATGTCATTCATGAGTCCGTACTTGCACCCTCCGTCCTCACACGCCGCGCCCCACACGCTCCCATTCACCCCGG